>OVBA01005229.1:0-20593 GCA_900406435.1 Lepidium aucheri
TGAAACAGAGCAATATGATTTGATAAATGGGTTTTTTTGAAGTGTGGGGTAGAATATGTATATTTGAAAAAAGTAAATTATCTAAGTAATTTAGAAAAAAAGAGGTTATCCTAGTAATATATAAAATAAAATAGGTTATATTAGTTAATTTTTTCAAAAAATTATCTCCCCAATTATGGTTCTTTCAGTTTTTGTTGGTTGGTTTTAGTGACTTCTTCTATACCAATCTTTCTTTCTTACATATAAACATAAAATATCTTTATCCATTTAACTATTGAAAAAAAACTCAAAATTATGTTATCGTGAACCTCTCGAAATCAGTCATAAACAAAAGATATGTAATTGTACTGTCTCCAATCTCTAATTTAGTAGATTTGGTTCAAATTATCTCCGGTTTAGTAAGATTGGTTAACTCATCCTAAATCTATAGATTAAGAAACGTTTTCTTTTTCTGGTAGAGAGAGTTGTTGTGATTTCATCTTCTTCTTCCTTGTATAAAACTAAAGCTCCATTGATTTTAGAGCTCATACTTGTAAATCGACTTCTGATAGTGAATTGCTGGATTTAATTTAGTCTCCAATATAGAGTAATTACATAGACTATCTGAACTGGATAATCAATCTCGCTTGCGTCTTGTTCCTTTTCTACTTCATTCTAATTCTTTTCTTTAATCAAGAGCTCAAGTCTTTATGTTCGATCTTCATAGTTGCATCTACAAGATATATTACATTATCTAATTTTAAATAATGACACAAATGAATAAATTAATAGAACAAAATAAAAATTAGAAATGTTTTGAAATTATTATATATTAAATATCTTATATATATATATATCTTATATATTAAAGCGGGAGACACTTGTTATAAACTTTATGATAAAATTAATATATGTTTTGTAACAACCCTTAAAAATAAGCCTAAAATAGATTTTGTTACAGATTCATATACAAAAATTTAAAACGAAGAAATATTTGAAGAAAAACAAAAAACAAAAAAAAATTAATATAAATATATCGGTTACAAATTCGGTTCTTGATTTGGTTCAGGTTCGGGTTTAGACTCGGTTTTCCGGATGCATAGATTTAAGACCTATTTATGGTATTTTTCGGGTTTGGTTTTTCAAATTCGGTATTTTGGCTCTTTTGATTTAGGACTTACTCCGATATTTTATTTTTTGGAAATGGTTCGGCTCGGTATAGATCGAGTTTGAGTTTAAGAACAATAATAATATAAAAAAACTCTAGAAAGCTAAAATTTGATTATTGATTTGGTTTTACTTCGGGTTCGGGCTTAGTATTTTGAATATATAGATTTAGAATCTATGTGAGTATTTTGTCGGATGGTTCCTCTAATACAGATCAATTTTGGTTCGGGTTACAGTAATTGAATCAACATCTCAAAAACAGTATTCTAAAATATCAGCACGGATCTAACAATCTAAATGAATAAAATTTGAAAAACAATCAAATCTCGAGTTATAATGCGTGCGGATATAATCCTAGTATATATATATAATGGTGAAAAGTAGCCGAGATTTGAATGACCCAGAGATTAAGAGTTGAATCTCTGGACTCCAAATAAAACTTTCAATTCCTTTACCCCTTTGAGATACAATATAGCTTAATGTCATTTCTCCTATTGACAAAAAGAAAATGGTGAAACAAAAAATAATACACAAACATGGAGAATAATAGAATACATATTTAATAAAACAAGAGAATAAACTAATAAAAGAAAGAAAAAGGAATTTGTTTTATAATATTCTCAATTACTGCAATTAGCAAAAGGAGAAATTATAATATAGCTCCACATGCCCCTATTGTTCTATGTGTTGGCTCTTCTATTCAGTGGCCAATAGAGATACTATTGCAAGAATCTGATCCCTTTTTTTTTCTTTTTTTTTGGTTTTGACATCTTTAAATATCCACATTTAACATCTACAAGTCTATTTAATCTCAAATTTATTACTTTTTTTTCTTCTAAGATTGCTTCGCCGAAAGTGTTTAATGAATATAGTAAATAAATATTTTTAGTTATTGTTAGAGTACTTGAACTATGTATCAATTAGTAGTAATATATAAATAATAAAATATTATATACTGAGATTACCAGTTATAAAAATATACCTAATCTATGATTAGTTTACTATGAAGAAATAACAGCAATCAAATATTGCGAATTAGATTAGTATACTTAATAATCATCGATTAGGTATACTTATTGCTTGACAAAAAAATATATTCATTCTTTTGAAGTATGATGAAACATTATCGTAATATATTTAAGTTGAAGTATACATATTTCCAACCCATCTTATATTTTTTAAGTAGCCTAGGCAAAATTTGAAAAAAATCTTTATTGATATTATATTTTAAGGGACCTAAATTTTTTTTCTAGTAAAATATAATTTAAATGATCCAAAATTTTAAAATGATCTAAAATTTAATAATACTAGGTTAAAAAAATTTTTTTGGTACTTTTCTTAAATTTGGGTCCTATTATTATATTATTAACAAGATTACAAATATTTTTGGGCCTTTTTATTAAATTTTATTTTCATATTTTTACAATAAAAAATAAATTTTTGGACCCTTGTAAAATATAGACCCTAGACAAATGTTTATATTGTCACCTCCTAGAAACGGACTTGCATACTTCAAATAAAATATATTTCTTCTCAATTTTTAAAAATGACCATAATAAATATTGAAAACAATTTTGTAAAGATGCATGGTGTCATATATCGAATAACTTACATCATAAGAATACGTATAAATATGTAACTATGAATCTATGATATAATAATTTGACAACTAGGTAATATGTAGTTATGCTCTTACAAAAACTAAATAAAATACTATTCATTGTCAACAAATAATATATATATATATATACTTATGCATGCTATTAATTTTTTTTAACTGCAAGTTTGAAATTTTTTACAAAAAAGCATTTGAAATAACAGGAGTAGAATCAAACACAAAATTTATTTCATAGAGTTTTTGATTTGATTTCCTAACTAATGACTCAGATATCTAGTGTTTGAATCTATTTTATCTTACGTAAAATTTAGAAGTTGTGAATTTATAAATAGATTTGTACTATAAATCGAAATTTATCGATCTAAGTTATTTATTGTTGATAGGAGAAAAAAAATTCTTTTCCAGTCTTTCACATGTGGATTCAGTAAGCGGTCAGTCCTGGGGTTACATACGCATAATAACATCCCTCATGAGCATCGCTCACTTTCACTTCTCAAACGTTACTGTTGACGATCCATTTTTCTAGCCACCTTTACCTTTACCTCATTATTTCTTTAATATATTTTTATCAACAAATAACAATTGGATCGACAACAAAACTCAATCTATTGTCTAAATTTTCTAAATATAGCAGAATAGAATTTGAACCCAGCCACCACTTCATGCCTAGTTAAATCCGAAGCAAGCCAACTAGACTACTTGTTTTTTGTTATTATTTCTTTAATTTATTCTACACAAAACTTATTTACGAAAACAGAGTATAATAAAAGAATAAGATCACATGAGTTCACTAAAATAAAATAAAATCCATTCTTCTATATAAGGGGTTTGTGGCTCTAGTCTTGTCTTCATGGATCCAGTTCGTCCCCTTTAGATGTTTACCAAAGACGACCTCCAGATCTAGGAATTAAATGCAACAAAGAGCACAGAATTGATTTTTGTAAAAAAATTGAAAAACAGAAAAGAAAACAGAGAACTGATAAGAGTAATGTGACGTTAGAGTGTCAACTTTTGTCTAAAATATGTATCCCACTGTGGTTAAATAACAACAAGAACAACGTGCGAAGATACTTTGTCTTTTATTTGGATGATGGAGAATTCACTACAGGCTAAGCCTGATCATTCTATGCGTCATTATCCATATATTTTTACACCAGAATTTCTCTATCAAACGAGCTTACCCTCTACTGGATTTTGTCATGGCCGTATAAGACAGATGTATTCTCACATCCAACCTATTGCACAGATAAATCTCTGGTGGTTAAGACAAGGATAGTGGTAAGAGATTCTCAGGCTATCACAAGAATATGACATGGGACACTATTGTAATGTGTATATTGAGTTTCTGCAGATTGGATAATGAAAGGAAGTGTATCTATGACAAGATCACCCGATCCATCAACTATTTATATGGTGCGCTGTTTTTTATCAAAGCAGAATTGATAACTTCAAGAAAAGAAAGTGTTCCACATGCAGATAACAACAGCACATGAAAGAGCTTGATAATGTTTAGAGATATAGCAAATGATATGAGATGCCATGTGAGAGATAAACTAAAAATAAATTTGTAAGAATTATAAGATATTTTAGTATTTTGAAGATTTAGGAGATCTTCCCACTTGGATTGGTTGTGATATAAGCAGTTTATGAGTTCTGAAATGGTGGAGAGCATAATTATTGGTCATGTATTATGCAAAAGCCGCAAAGTCTCTTCTTTTTCATTTCCACTTTTTAATTTCTATTTTATTTTATGTACACTTGTAAATCATCTGTGTTAAACAAAGAAGTTCAAGTAGTTACCAAGTCGAATAGTTGAAGCATGATGGCATCTGGTACTTATGCTTTGAACGCCTTTATTAGATCTTACTAACGACCGTGTCATTCTGATTATCTGCAATCACATCAAACGGTTAAGAGCTTCAAAGAACCTAACAACGGCAGATGAAAATTCAATAGAAACAACTTTGTAAAGCGACAGTTGAAATAATAGAATCCACAGGAGTCAAGACTCAAGAGAATGCTATTTTTAATCTATAATAGGATTAGAGGTAAGATTCTGATAAATGGAACAAAGGATGAGATAGGTATAAATATTTGGTAAAGCAGTTAGCTTTAGAATAAATTAACCAAAGGGTGGTGAGAGAGAGAGAGAGAGAGAAGGTGGGAACCCACCATAGACGATTGATCGGCCAACATCGTAAAGAAAGCCTTTTTTATGTCTCTCTCTTCCTCTTTCTGTTCTTACAACACAGAGCAGTAATTCTAAGTGTGTAAGGGTGTTTTCCATACTACTATATATTCATGTGCTCACATGGTTTCCCTTTGAGGGAGTTCAATAAGAAAGTTACCAAAGACACTTGCTTTTTAAGCTTTCTTACCTTTGTTTCTTTAGTGTGACACCATTAGGACCATTAAGTGATTTCCATTAGAGCATCACGACGACTACAACAGTTACAAATTCAAGGAACAGTTCAGCAGCCATCATGCCTCAGAACTGCATAGCACCTAGACCTGAAGAAGATGGTGGAGTTATGGTACAAGGTATGACAGACACGTCAGAAACGCAGACCAAGTCTGAACTAGCCTTCCCCATGGTCACTTCACAACCTGGTCTCCAGCTTTCCATGTACCCCATAACTCTCAAGGTGTGTGTCTCCCTCTCTCTCTCTCTCTCTCTCTCTCTCTCTCTCTCTCTCTCTCTCTCTCCCTGTCTCTGTCTCTCTTTTTTAAATTTTCTGCTGAGCTGTGTTTTTACCTGCAAAAAACCTCATCTGAAATTTCTTTCTCTTCTTCCGCTACCGAGGTAGTTGATAACTAAACAGGAAATCATTCTAACATGTTTCCATTGGTTACGTTGTGGTTGTATAGTTTGAGGAGGTTGTGTACAAGGTTAAGATAGAGCAGACAAGCCAGTGTCTGGGATCGTGGAAAAGCAAAGAGAAGTCGATTCTGAATGGAATAACAGGAATGGTTGGTCCAGGAGAGATTCTAGCCATGTTAGGTCCATCAGGAAGTGGCAAAACCACTCTTCTCTCAGCTCTTGGGGGCCGCCTCTCCAAAACTTTCTCAGGTAAAGTCATGTACAATGGTCAGCCTTTCTCTGGCTGCATCAAGCGCCGAACAGGGTTTGTTGCTCAAGACGATGTCCTGTACCCTCACCTCACTGTTTGGGAGACCCTCTTCTTTACTGCACTTCTACGGCTACCAAGCAGCTTGACCAGAGACGAGAAGGCTGAGCATGTGGACCGAGTCATTGCTGAACTTGGATTGACTCGATGTACAAACAGCATGATAGGGGGCCCACTGTTCAGAGGAATATCAGGAGGGGAAAAAAAAAGGGTTAGCATTGGTCAAGAAATGCTGATCAATCCTAGCTTGCTCCTCCTTGATGAACCCACTTCAGGTCTTGATTCCACAACTGCTCAACGAATCTTGACCACAATCAAACGGCTGGCTTCTGGAGGACGAACAGTTGTCACAACTATTCATCAACCATCAAGCCGCATATACCATATGTTTGACAAGGTGGTTTTGCTGTCTGAAGGAAGTCCCATCTATTATGGCCCTGCATCTTCTGCTGTTGAATATTTCAGTTCTATTGGATTCTCCACTTCCATGACAGTTAACCCAGCTGACCTTTTACTTGACCTTGCAAATGGTAAAAAAACCTTTCTTTTGATTTTCTAAATGATGAAAAATTGAACAAAAAGAAAAAGTGTTTTAAAATATTGAACTTGGAAATCCTCAGGAATCCCACCTGATTCTCAGAAAGAGACCTCGGAACAAGAACAGAAGACAGTAAAAGAAACCCTGGTTTCAGCTTACGAGAAGAACATTTCTACTAAATTGAAAGCTGAACTCTGTAATGCGGATTCCCACAGCTATGAGTACACCAAAGTTGCTGGTAAGTTTTGCAGACTGAAGTAGCTTTGTTCTATTCTGCTTCTGCTCTTCTACTCACTTATCATCTGATGTTATTTCTCCTTTAAATGGAACAGCAAAAAATCTCAAGACAGAACAATGGTGCACAACTTGGTGGTACCAATTTACTGTATTGCTCCAAAGGGGGGTCAGAGAGAGGAGATTTGAATCTTTTAATAAGCTCAGGATATTCCAAGTCATCAGCGTGGCTTTTCTTGGTGGCCTTCTTTGGTGGCACACCCCAAAATCTCACATTCAAGATAGAGTAAGGCTCTTCTTCCTGATGAAAGATATAGATAATGGGTCATCTTGAATGATCACTACTTTTTCTCCCATCACAGTCAAGCCAACAGGCATTCTTTTGATTTTGAATATGCACATCAGATTTCTAACCATCATTTTACATTTATTCTGTGTGCAGACTGCCTTGCTCTTCTTCTTCTCAGTCTTTTGGGGCTTCTACCCACTATACAACGCGGTTTTTACGTTTCCCCAAGAGAAAAGAATGCTAATCAAGGAGCGGTCTTCAGGAATGTACCGTCTTTCCTCCTATTTCATGGCTCGAAATGTAGGGGACCTACCCTTGGAACTTGCCCTTCCAACTGCTTTTGTGTTCATAATTTACTGGATGGGTGGACTTAAACCTGACCCCACAACTTTTATCCTCTCGCTACTGGTTGTTCTCTATTCTGTCCTTGTTGCTCAAGGTCTTGGTTTAGCATTTGGTGCTCTTCTTATGAACATCAAGCAAGCCACAACGCTAGCATCTGTTACTACACTCGTGTTTCTCATAGCCGGAGGGTATTATGTGCAACAAATCCCTCCATTCATCGTTTGGCTCAAATACCTAAGCTACAGCTACTACTGCTACAAGCTGCTTTTAGGTATTCAATACACCGATGACGACTACTATGAGTGTTCAAAGGGAGTCTGGTGCAGAGTTGGAGACTTCCCAGCAATCAAATCAATGGGATTGAATAATCTGTGGATAGACGTTTTTGTTATGGGAGTGATGTTGGTGGGTTATCGGCTTATAGCCTATATGGCCTTGCATCGGGTGAAGTTGAGGTAAAAGTGCAGCCAAAGGACAACTACGTAACCCCAAGAAGCTCCAAAGATAATTATCCGCACTGCAACCAAGGAATAATATTAGTATTAGAAAAGATAAACGTCCCTCGAATTTTGGTCGATTTTACTTACGTATCCGAGATATATCCGACGACTTTTTACTTTATTTTAGGCTAGATAATACTCTTAAGTTTGAGAATAAAACAGTGAGATAATGTATGAGATAAGAAGGGAAGCCAAGTATATACGAATTCCCATTTGCAGAATAGTGAAACGAAAGTGACTAAACTTTCGGTCTACTCTTCCGAGGAGATAATTGTTGTATCTTTGTGGGCTTCCTTAAAACAAAAGGTCTACTCTATGTCCACACCTTACTAGTCACCTGCTAGTGCACCAACTGGTGTAATCAAATGAAATGTATGTATCAGATAAGAATTGAACAACTTGTTGATAACAAGACTCTAACAAGGACAGGACATAAGCAAACATACCTGACTGTGGCTCTCATTGTCATCTCAACATCATTCATGGTTGTTTGATGTTTCTTTTCCACTAATGCAAAGAAAAATAAAGGGTATAATGATTTACCACCAATAAAATTAGAAGAAAAAAAAAAGAAAAGGAACACTTTATAACTGCAAAATTATGTCATTACAGCTAAAAGAATGAGCTTTCGCTTTCATAAAAATATGAGGAATAATTAAAACTTCAATGAGCTGTTACACTTCACATCGTTAGCTACACAATAATTAAACCAAAAAAAGAAGTGGGGAGGCTAAAGTGTGTGTGCAGTACAACATAGAGGAGTAAGAGAAATTGAAGAAAAATCTAGGAAAGATAAACAAATCATTGGATGAGAAGGCCCACAAGATATGCTTACACATTAAAACGCGATTCACTTTAGTCAAGTGGAAGCTGATGCAAGAAAATAGACATCACAAGAGAAATCTATGTCACTCTCTACTTTCTCAAGCGTCATTGTCATCACCTAGAAGAACCATCTTAAACCCAAGTAAAAACTCGATACGTCATTCACTAACTCCTGCAGCTTTCTCAGACCTAAATACATCATCCATCCCTTTAATGATATGCATACCAAAGCAAGAGATCATATGATCTAATCATGTTTTTTCTCTTTATGTATATATAAAATATATATAGAGAGAAAGTAGACAAGTTGCTGTTTATTAGAGTACTAAATTAAGAGAATTAACCATAAGCCAATCTACCATAACTGAGATAACATAAACTAACAGAGTGGGATGAGGTAATGCTGACATAGATATAACCAAGATCGTGAAAGGCCTTGTCATTATCCATTTTCAAGTGAACAAGGAGTGACTCACCAAATGAACCCTCGTGATAACATATGCTCATTGGATGGAGAAGATGGTAAGCTGCAACTTACAGTTTCGCTAACTATTAACATAATACACTCTGTCAAGCAAGACAATGTTCAAACTGTAAGACAACATTCAGGATGATTAGTCAAAGCAAGGCTCGAATTTATCTAACTAATGCTCATATACCATTCACAGATTAACGAATTTGCTAAATTGGTCAATAAAACAGGAGTCCAGCTATTGTAAATACTTCAGAATTCAAGAGCAGAAATCAAAGAACCATCAACAATTCTATGGTTAAAACTTTCAAATCAGACAAAATAGAACTCCAAATCCCTAGTATAAAGCCGATATCAATAAGCAAACAATCGATTTCTTTTCGACACTAACATACAGAGTTTTTAAATTCATTAATACACCATTAAATTAACTAACATCCACTGATGTTTATTAGGGTTTCAACTCACCGCATCGTTTAGGTTACGCAAATGTCATGTTCAGATAAAGAGCGACTTAAGTTCAAAATAAGAGTCTCACCCAAGCGAGGTGACGGAGACACTCGTGCGGCGGAGCATTCGCCATGTGGGGTCGCCGGAGAGGGAGGAAAAAAAACCGACGGGGATATATCACCACTAAAACGACGTTGTTTCATCACTTTACACTAATTATAATTAAATTGCACATTAATCCCTTAGATTTATTTTCCTTTCCATAAACATTTTCCATATTCCAAATCTTATGGAAGCCTAACAAGGCCCATTTATATACAAATTTAAGACGGCCCAAAATGAGTCGTCTGTTGTCGCACATTTTCCAATCATTTCCCAAACTTAGTCCAACGTAGTCTCAACTCTAAATAAAACTAGATTTTGGCTCTTGATAGTTTCGTACTGTATATGAAAAAACTTAAAAGATCAGAATCGGTAATCTTTCTCTCTATCTCTCTTCTCTCTCCTGTGTTAGAGACCAGAGTAAACCCACCGGTGATTGTACTGCCGGTTCATCAAATTTCTCTTTATGTACATCAAAAAAAAAAAAAATTAAGATAATGTTGGTTGATACTACCCAAGTAAGATCCCCTACTGCATGCCGTAATCTAGTGATCAAGAAAGAAATGAATGAATCACTTAATGAAGCCCTAAAATCTCTGCACTTAGAAGAAGATCTGATGGATCTACCTTTGGCAGGCAACTACAACAACATGCAAGAGGAGAAACTCATTTTAATCGGAAGATTATTAAACCCGAAGAAGCAAAATATGGCGAGGGCAATGATAACTCTTCCACGAATCTGGAGACCATACACAAGAATTGTGGGATCGGTGATCTCAAATGATCACTTTCAATTTAGATTTTCGTCGGAAGAAGCTATTTCAGCAGTTCTAAAATTCAACCTATGGAATTTTGAAGACTAGGGAATTGTGGTGATGGGTAAACAAGACATGCAAGGAAGCCAGATCATAACACATATTCCAATTTGGATTTGCATGTATAATATTCCCTTAAATCATTTCACCATGGACTTATTTAGAGCCATAGGGAATACATTTGGAGAAGTGATGGAAATAGATTATGAAGAAAACAGAACTTCAATTCATGAGTTCATAAGAGTAAAGATCAAATATGATCTCGAGGATCCACTCAGACCCCAGAGAACGTTTAGATTTCCGGAGGGGAAGGTCATCAAAGTGGACTTTGAATTCGAAAGAGTGAGAAAATCATGTCATTATTGATCCAGATTAACTCACGACAAACGCAGCTGCCCATGGTTTGGTAATAACTTCACCAACATCACCGCCAAACCAAGATAAAGAACAACCATATGCTCCCCCGCAACATAAAGATATCACCAAACAAAGTAGGTTAATGAAAGGTTGGCATCAAGACAGCACAAACACAGAAAGGGCTTCAAGTTCACTGATTCAAGCATCAAGTTACCAAAAAACAGAACATAAGGAAATTAAGGACTTTGAGGTAGATAAGGGAGGTTGTACTAGTCTCACATTAAAGGATCCAAATATCCCGAATAGTTAAGAACTGAAAAATTAGAACAATGAAAGGGACAGTTTCGGTTGTTTGACAAACACGCTAAGTGGAGAAACATTACCATCCAAGAAAGCAGAGTTAGGTGATGAGATGCGTACAATAATCACCTACAAAAGCCTATCCAAAAGACCTCAGAAACTGGATCATAATAATGAAATTAGGGGGATTAAGATCAAAGAGGAACAAACAAAGACAAGAAGAAACATTGATGATAGCAAAGCGAAGAAGAAACGTAAGATTTCAGAGGATGCCACAGCCCTTACTATTCATATAAAAGAACAATCCCAAAATGGTATGGTGACTCTCCTTAAGTTACCCGAATCACCATGAGTATCATCAGTTGGAACTGTCAGGGTTTGAAGAATAACCTGACAGTTCGACGTCTAAAAGAAATAAGGAAAATCTTATTTCCAGACTACCTATTCCTCATGGAAACCAAGAACAATAACCAACTAATAACCGAAATAAAAGATTGGCTAGGGTATCAAAATATGTTTACTATAGAACCAGAAGGATTAAGTGGAGGTTTGGCTTTGCTATGGAAAAATTCTGATGATCTTAAGGTTTTACAAGGCAACAAGAACATCATTGACACGCAGTTAAGAATAAGGTCGCACTATATTTTTGTGACCTTTATATATGGGCACCCAATACCACAATTCAGAAACAAGGTCTAGAATCAGATTAGTGATTTAAATAAGTCTCGAAGCTCGGTTTGGATGTTGATAGGAGACTTTAATGAGATCAGGAATAATGATGAAAAAATAGGGGACCCAAACAGATCTTTATGGCCGATGCAATCGTTTAGGAAGTGATCACAGAATGTGATATGGAAGAAATAAGTATTCAAGGACCTAAATTCTCATGCTTGGGACGTAGAGGCAACCATTGGGTTCAAATAAGACTGGACAAAGCCCTTGGAAACTCATAGATGAAGTGTCTATTCCCTAAGACTACGGCCACATATATGGATATCATAGGTTCGGATCATAGACCTATACTAGTCTCTTTTGCAGCGGAATCATATGCGTTTTCTAAACGGTTCTTCTTTGACAAGCGATGGATAAAATATAAAGAATTCGAAGAAATCACAAAAAGAGTTGGTGCACCAATACAAACGGAGACTTAATGAGCAAAATTAAAAAATGCAGAAAGATAATAACTAATTGGAAAAGGCATCAACAGACCAACTCTGCAAAAAAGATTGAACACATACAAGAAAGACTTCAGCTAGAGATGCAGAAAAAATTCCAAACCATAATACTATTAGCCAAATCAAGTGTGATCTCCTATATCAAGTACAAGTGGAAGAGGAATTTTAGAAGCAGAAATCTAAAGAAAAATGGCTAAGAGAAGGGGATGCGAACACCAAATTTTTTCACAATAGTGTGATCAGATAGAGGAAAGTCAATCGTATCACATGTCTCTGTGATGCAAAAGGACAACAACAATATTTAAAAGGATCGAAAGGAGAGGTGGCAGCTCAATATTTTAAGGAACTATTCCACTCTTCTGCCCAAAACAATAGTAGTCCCTTCAGTAGGCAAATACAACCTAAAGTTACAAATGAAATGAACAAAACACTTATAGCAACAGTCACAGAAGAGGAGATCAAGGAGGCTATTTTCTCCATCAGGCCAGATAGTGCTCCGGGACCTGATGGGATGACATATTGTTTCTATAGAACTTACTGGAACATTCTTGCGCCGCAAGTTATAAAGGAAGTAAAAGAGGTGTTTGCTACAGGTTCATCCACATGAATGGAATTATACTTACATCAGTTTAATCCCCAAAAAGACAATGCTAATCAGATGAAAGACTTCCGACCAATTAGTCTCTGCTCAATGATATATAAAATAGTTTCGAAAATCATCACGAGAAGACTACAACCAATGCTTAAAGATATTATATCGGACACACAAGGTGCCTTCACGCCAGGAAAGCTCATAACAGACAACATTATGATAGTACATGAGCTCATACATCACATTACAACAAATAAGTTGGGGAAATCTGCTTACATGCTAAGAAAAACTGATATTTTAAAAGCTTATGACAGGCTAAAATGGGATTTTCTTCGACAAGTTCTATCTCAATTGGGATTTGATTTATGTTGGATTCAGCTGATAATGAATTGTGTTACATCGGTAGCTTATTCTATATTGGTCAATGGACAAGCACATGGCCTAATTCAACCAAAATGTGGTATTAGACAGGGAGACGCGTTATCACCTTACTTATACATCTTATGAACGGAAGCTTTAATTGGCAGAATGAATTACCTGGTCTCACAAGGTAGACTCACGGGATAATAAGGGACCACTTATCCACTATCTATTGTACGCTGATGACAGCCTTTTGTTTGTAAAGCCACTCCAAGAGAAGCGAGGTCACTTAAGGAATTCTTAGATGATTACACGATGGCATCAGGACAACTAATCAACTTCGAGAAATCTTCGACTACATTTGGAAAGATATCTGAAAATAAAAAGAAAGAAATTCAAGAGTTACTAGGGATACAATCTGTGGATGGAATGAATAGATACCTAGGGCTACCAGATTCCCTTTCAAGATCAAGAACGAAGCAATTACTGTTTTTAACGAATCAAATGGAGAATAAGACGAGCTCATGGTTTGCTAAGACTCTCACGATAGGAGGAAAAGAAATAATGCTAAAAACGGTGGCTATGGCTCTACCAATTTATGCAATGTCTTGTTTATTACTTACAAAAACTCAATGCCTCAAACTCACAAGAATCATCAGGTCATTTTGGTGGAACAATGAGGTTGATCACAACAAGATTCCATGGGTCTCCTGGAAACACATTCAAAAAGCTAAATCACAAGGAAGGTTGGATATCAGGGATTTTGGAAATCTAAACACAGCGTTGCCAGCCAAACATACTTGGAGGATTTTACACAATAATCATTCATTACTAGCCAGAACATATACGTCTATATATTTCTCAAACACAACTTTTCTAGACAGTTCTCTAGGCCATAGACCTTCATATGGATAGAGAAGTGTACTTAAAGGAAGAGGTTTATCGTCCAAAGGGATCATCAGACAAATAGGCAATAGAAGAGACACACATGTCTGGACCACACAATGGATAATGGACACAAAACCAAGACCTCCAATAAGTAAAGACTCCTTATTTAATGTGGACCTCAAAGTATCTGACTTAATGAACCATAGAGGTTGGGATATGAGTGCACTTAAAAGGAATATACACCCTTCAGACATCTCCAGGATTAGTCTGATTACACCAAATCTACATAAACCGGATGATTGGATTTGGAGTTTTAATAGGTCAGGAGATTACACAGTGAAGAGTGGTTATTGGTTCATAAGTAACATGAACCAATTTGGATCATTGAAAGTTACATCACCGGTGGATTATCAAAACACCTTAAAGCCAAGATATGGAAAATACAAGCTCCATCGAAGATTAAAATTTTCATATGGAAAGCTTTATCTGGTGTCTTAGCAATCAAGTCACAACTTTATCACAGAAGAGTTACCCAAAACCCCATATGCGACATATGCAGAACTGAAACAGAGACTATAAAACACATGTTATTCTTGTGTCACCCAGCAAGACAGATCTGGAGACTCTCCAATTTCCCGGAACCAACAAGAGGCTTTCTTAACAATACATTAGAAGGTAACATCATACACCTAATACTCTCTAGTAAAAACACTAATATTTCTACATACATAAGATATAATTTTCCTTGGATCCTCTGGTGCATTTGGAAAACACGAAAAAACATTATCATTGAGAAATCCAAACCAAACATACAGATCAACATACAAGAAAGCTTAACAGAAGCCAAGTTATGGATGCAACAACAAGGTTAGGACATGAAAAAAATGGAGAAGGAGGTGAGACTAATCAAAGATAACACGAATATATCAAATGAGGGGTGGAAATATTTAGCTTAGTGGCATACTATCTACAACAAGATTTCGAACTTACATGGTAGAGCCTGGATTATTCAAAATATTGAGAATAAAAACACTTGACATTCATGACACACACACTTCAACATGGGAGACATAATCCAAGTCCAACTTCAAGGTGTAATTTGGCTTCTACAAAGCATCGAACACCTACGTTTCTTCCCTATTAGAGTTATGATGGACAATAAGGTCATTTACAAGATCATTACCCAACAACAAATGGCCTCGGTTTTGACATCAACTGCAAATAATTATGGAGATTTCAGGTCATGAAAATAAGGTCTCCTTCCAGCAAATTTCACCACAAAGATTCTCGTGGCAGTACCTAATAGCCAGAAGTGTGTTAAAAGGGCATCGTTTCCAGGACTACATTGGAAGCCAAATTCTAGGTTGGTTAACTAAACACATCACCCACTCAACTATCTTCCTTAACCCTCCTCATAATGATATCTGAATGATCAAGACATTAGTTCAAACTCCTACCTCTCATCTCATTTAATTTAGCCCACCATTAATATATACTAGGTTTTCTTATTGCACTGCATTAATGGGCTTTCATTCCCTTTCATTTAAATCAAATTAAACCCATAATTCTGTTGATCACATCATCAGTCGAAAAAGAAGTGAAACCGCTTCGATATCCTCATCACTTTCCAAAACCCTAAGTCCCCATTCCTAACTCACGCTCATGTCATAGCTAATGATTAGCTACGTTTTAGACTTTGCTTGTTCATGTCCCTTTCTTCTGACAAATGGCATTGCCTAACGGATGAACCAATTAAATCTCTAACTTTCATATTAACAAGATCTTGGTAAAGATCTCATAGAAGCTTCAAGGCGGCGGGACTATACAAATATTGAACATGCATTGGCTCGCATGCTCTTTGTCTCCAAGACGCTAAACCTATGGACAGATGTAACTAGCTAATGATTATGTATACTTCAACACATCATCGTAGTATTTATATGGAACAAGGAGAGAGTATTCACACAACCCTAAACTACTTACTGGTTAAGAAATAGAAAGGTCTCAAGCTCAAGATGGTGGATAATTTTTGGACAGCGATTGAACAATTTCATATGGGTAAAAGGGATGAAAACATATTCATTCCATACTACTCCTATTACAACACGGCAGAGATGAGCAAGAAAAGCTTGGTTGCGAGACTGATTAATTACACAGAACAAAACTTGGTGAAAATGGCACATGATCTTCCAAAGTATTAGCGCATGAAGACGAGGGTCTATGGTTGTATCATTGACCATGATTTCGCGCAACTCATATTCTCTTCTGAGACAAATCTCATATCGGTTCTAAGGAGACAACCCATACTATACAACGGATGGCTGGTTCTGATCTAGAGATGGGCTCCTATCGAACCCAGACTCTTCTTCTCCAAAGTGCCTCTCTGGATCCAGATACAAGACTTATCCCTCCAGTATGCTTCACCTATGACTACGAGGCTCATTGCTAGATCTCTTGGCGAAGTGTTGGAGATAGATGTTCAAGCATTCTCGGTTTTAAGAGCATCAACTATTCGAGCAAGAGTGAACATCAATCCATTTGAGATATTGAAATTTTTCAAGCCAATACGGTTTCAGAATGGAGAAAGGCTACATGTCTTCTTTCACTATGAAGGTATTTTGAACTTTTGTTTAAACTGTCAAAAGTTGATCCATGATACAACCACATGCACCTATATACCGTCATCAGCCGACTATCTCTATGAGTTGGAGGATAATACACTTCCACTGGATATCTCGTCCCCTTTCTCTCAGATGGAATTTCAGGCAATGGAGGTAGAAGACATGCAAAACATAACACAAGGACTGCCTCCACAAGGATAGAGACAAGAAATAGAGAACACTTTGGACAATTTCCCATCATTGTCAGATACTATCATGAACATTACTCTTAACAACGATGAGTTTGAACACTTCTCAGCCAATCTTGAATTAGACTTAGCCGCCTCAGAGATCCAACGGGAATTTCAAGTACTAATGAATAGAGAGACAAAACGCAAACGCTATCCAGACTTCGATGAGGAAGCTACAAACAAAGCACCAAGGACCTCTTAACTCATGGAGGATGATACAATAAGTTAGAACTTGTCTGGTCTTTGCTCTCTAAATTTTCTAATCGGTTTTAGTTGTTGATTTGGACTGTTTACTCTTTTAATTTTCGATGTTTACCTCGTTTTCTAATTTCTAAGATGGGCATGCTTTAGGTCTTTTGGTTTGTTTCATATATGCTAGTACATTTTGTAGTGTTCTAAAAGTTTAATGAATGAAAACTTCAGTCTCGTCAAAAAAAAAATCAGAATCAGTGTAACGTTGTTGAGAGCCTTATTCCAAACTAATTTTCTTTTTCCAATTTTAAATAAAAGAAACATTAATTAAAAAATACATAAAACAGTTTAAACCAAAAAAAAACGAAAAGAATTTCAAATATGTTAAACATAACTTTAATTACATTATTTTTGACAAAATATAATCATTTTTGCATTTTTTATGTTCTTTTTTAATAAGGTAGAAAAAAAAAATTAAACAAGTGAAGAAGTCTAAATAAATTATTAATTCTGATTGAAAAAATTTCTGCAACGTAAGAATCATTAAAAAAAATTTCCTGAGACAACTATAATGTGTAGGTATGATTACGTGGAAGGGAAGATCAACATTTCTTTTTAATTTAAGAAAATTATTAACTCTAAAATTCTTATGTCCTAAATTTTTTTGGACCTAATACTTGGTCTATCTTGTCTATGTCATGGACCGGTTCTGCATAAAACCCGATCGAACTTTGGTATTATTTATTATTATTGTATAGGGTGGTCGGTGTAATTCCACATAATACTTTTATATAATTATGAATGTATTTAAATATTAGGACGATTGTTAATTGCATACAAAATTAAAAATAAAGTTCTAATTCTACATAAACTATCACATATAGTATCAGAAACACCCGAAGTTTGCCTTCTTAATTACACAAAATATAAAAATTAAATTTTTTTATTTCACTCAAACTAACATAGCATCAAAAACATTCAAAATATCAAAGATAGTTTTTTTGTCAACAGAGCAATTTTGATTCGAGTTTTTTTGAGTTTTTGGTTCTATTGATTTAAGACTCAATCAAGTATTTAAAATTTTTGAATCAGGTTCAATACAGGTTTAAATCAAAGTTGAATTCAGTTTTTCTATTTATTTTATAAAAATTTAAAATTTAAAATCGGATAGAATTAGATTTTTGATTGTAATTGTGTATATAATTAAGAAAGAAGTAAACTTTAAGTGTTTCTATACTATATGCGATAGTTTGGATATAATTAATAAACACTTTAATATTTAGGTATACTCATAGTCATATGAAAGTTTTAAGATGGAATTAAAATACCCACCATCCAATTGTATATGAATATTGCTAAATGAATGGTCGAAATAATGAGACTTGAGTTGAGCTAACACGTGTCGTGATCAGGTGAGCTAACAAGCATGCAACAACGCGTCCATTTCGGTTTAAATCCAATAGCCAAGAGTCCTTCTCGGTTCGCACACCAATACGTACATCTAAACATAACATCCTGATTCTATTTAGTTATTTTTACCAAATCTTGTATTCAACTTTTTCATTTTACATTCACGTCTTTTAAAATCTATGACTTTAACTTGATTTTTGAAAAGTTTTTTAGATTTTAAGCAATTTAAAAATGGGTAAAGACAAGCATCATGAACAAGACAAAGGATTTTATCCACATCATAATTATCATGGCCATGGTTATCCACCGGGAGCTTATCCTCCGCCACCACCAGGAGCATATCCTCCACCGCATGGATACCCTCCACAAGGTTATCCACCACCACCTCAGGGCTATCCACCGGCCGCTTATCCACCTCCTCCCGGTGCTTATCCTCCCGCCGGTTACCCTGGACCCTCCGGTCCTCGTCCAGGCTTTTACTTAATCAAATTGTTGCCCTATGTCTTAAGTCTTGATGAGATTTTAACTAGTATTTAACTAGTATATATAAGATATAGATCGTTCCACTGACCGGTGTATAGTTTAAGGTGGAGTCTTAAATAGTATAAGCTCTCAAAATATGATACGAGGAAAATTTTTATAATAAACCAAATCTTGGTTCATTCATAGCCAAATAGGTTCATTGTCCAAATATTCGTTATGGGGAGCTGAAACTCCAAAAAATCAGCTTCGTTATCAACGAAAATTCATATTAAAATAATGTTGATTTAATTTACTACGAATATTTTGGTCTTCGGATAGATATATATGCTTGAGACCTTGAGTTTTTGTTGTTAAGTTTTTCAAACTTGAACAACAATATCGCAGTTTATAGTTTGAGGAAGAATAGGGTTTGGTTACATTTACATATATCAATAGTAAAAATAATGTGTTAGTGAGTAATCTCTATTACATATTATTAAATTCTATTGTTACACATTTTGTTTCTTGTTTTGGCTCTCGTTGAGGTTTAGAAACTGAGAACTAATGTGGCTTTGGTAAAGTTTCTTTATTTTTGGTCAGCATGGTTTAGTTTAAGCTCAATTTGGTTTGGTGTGTTCACATGCCAATTTAGCCTCTAATACAGAATGATCATGTGTCATGTCATATGAATAGGGCTTGCAGGAGGAGTAGGAGGATTGATAGCAGGAGCAGCAACAGCGGCAGCGGCGGCAATCGGAGGCCACCATCACGGTGGTTACGGGCACCACTACGGCCATGGAAAATACAAAAAGGGAGGGTTTTTCGGAGGAAAGTATAAGCGAGGGAAGCATGGTATGTTCGGAGGCAAATACAAACGTGGCAAACACGGTATGTTTGGTGGCAAAAAAGGCAAGCATGGCATGTTTGGTCGAAGGAAATGGAAATAATCCATCATTACTTACTCTATTTCAAAATTAATATTTTATATGTTTGATGTTTAATATATAATCATTTGTGTTTACATGTAATCTCTAGCTAATGAAAGAGGTTGTCTTTAATTAATTCGGTTCTATATCTTGTATTATATTAAAAAAATAAGTTACAAATTTCAACATTTGATATGGATTAGTTCAGTTTTTTTTTTTCTTTTTTTTTTTTAGTTTAACATGGATTTGGATATTTTATCAGATACATTTTTGAATTTGGAGAATTTGCAATCTGTTGGAAGAGACTTTATCCAACGAGAAAGATTTTGGTAAAATGGGACTTATCTGAAATCTCTTATATAATAAAAGGATATCAATTTTTAGAATTGCCCTTGAAAAGATAGCTTATTTACTTGAAATACCACTCTTTTTTCGATTTTTAGTGGGGTATTTTAGAAAAATCATCATCATTATACCGAATTTATTGTTAAGATTATGTTGATTATTATGTATTAATTAAGTTTGATTCTGTATTAATGGCGAATTTATGGGTAAATTTCCGAAAACTACTTGATATTTTCAGAATAAGTAATGATGATATTTTGGATACCATATTAT
>OVBA01005230.1:0-20589 GCA_900406435.1 Lepidium aucheri
GATCTTTGTAATATCGATGGATTAATATATATAGATAATTATATATATATATATATAATATTTACTTTATAATTATTATGAATAGATAAAAAATTTATAATTATCTTAATGAATTTAATTTTTCTATTAGAATATTAACAACATTAGTATTATATTAAGGTTATGATATAATTAGTTATTTATTATTCTTTTTATGTTAGAATTTGGTTCCTTCATATAATTGGGTTTTAAATATATATAAATATTTTGTGATATAGTTATAAATTTCTTTTTTGTTAGAAATTCTTTTTTGATTAGGATTATCTAAATATTGAAGAAATCTATTTATAGATATAATTTATCTAGTTTTTTAAAAATAAATAAATCCAAGAAAACTTTGGATCATTGGATCTGACACGTGGAAGGATTTGTTAATTGCTAATTTTGAGAAAGCCTTCTTTATATAATAAGATTAGTAATGAAAATTAATTTTTGTTAAAATTAATTTTTAACAATTAATATTCCTGATTTCTTTTTAGATTAAGATTTCTTTTATGTTATGAATTCTTTTTTAGATTTGGATTATCTAAATATTGAAGAAATCTATTTAAGGATATATTTTATCTAGTTTTTAATAAATAAATAAATTCAGGAAAATTTTGGATCATTGGATCTGATACGTGGAAGGATCCTGTTAATTGCCGACTTTAAGAAACCATTCTTTATATAATAAGAAGATTCAACTAAGAAAAAGATGCAAAATACTTCTATCTAGAATAAATTCTTGTACAGTTTTGTCCTCAAACAATATCAGCCATATCAAGATATTAATTATTAGGAATAAGGCTATTAGTATTTAGTGTATGTAAATAAAGATTTGGAGGCATTTCCAAAGCACTATCGGGTAGATTATTCTTTCTGTTTCTGATATTTGGGTAGATTATTCTTTCTGGAAAAATTTTGGCGGGAAATTATTTTCTTGGTGGAAATTTTTTTTTAAAAAAAGTTTTATAACAATATTTCTACAAAAAAAATTGTAACAATTTTCTGAGTGTATTTTTGTCATTTTTGTATTAATGAGGGTTGTTTTTGAAAAGATAATTTTAATGGGTATTTTTGCAAAGAGGTACACTAAAAAGGACATTTCTCCAAATTTCTTTTAAAGTTTTTTACTCTTATATAAATATCTTTTTACATGATTAATAAAACTCAAGTAATTTAGTACTTAATTCTACAATTCATAGTTCTCAATGTAGTCAAAACTTAACATTTGAGCCTAAATTTTAAATTCCAAAGATAATTACGAATTATATTGTATTGACTATATATTACAAACTTTTTAAATAAGTTTCCGGATAAGCATTAGATTCGCAACCTTTTAAATTTAAATATCTATCATTTTGACAAATATTCTTTTAAATAAATAATACAACATATCTCTACAATTATATATATATATATTTTCAACTTCAAAACTTCATTAATATGAATGGAGATAATACATAAACTATATTTACTAAAGTTTCTGAATCAGAAATTCAAATCAGATTTTTTTTAACTTTACTTTAGGCACTATTTTTTAACTATAAAATCAAAACTTTTAAACTTATATAAAATTTTAAAATTAATTTAATCTCATGCTGATACTCATATTAAAATAATAAAGAAAAACTGAACCTTATTAGATTTATATGCTTTTATTTGAGGTCGAATGGAATCTACAAACTATCAAACGAGTTGTTTGTAAATTACAAAAAATTGTAGTAAAACATATTACCGCAACTAATAGGCACTCGTTTTGTACTAAAACTATGTTATTGTTATTATGATTTCTTCGTAAAAGTTTATTGTATTTTTCGGTGAATAAAATCTATAAAGTATTTCACAATTAACTTGCTTAAACTATTATCTCCTACGCGGAAGGGTTCTAAGGGTAAATCGAGGACTTCTACACCTAAGGTTGATGGCGACGAGGGTCGGTCTCCATTGGCTTAATTTTTTAGTTTTTTAAATAAATAAGTTCCTATGTTGGAATTGTCAGGGATTAGGGGGTTTATCTACTATTGGTTATATTAAGGATATTGTTTCTTGTAATAAACCGAATTTCATTTTTTTGAGTGAGACTAGAAAATGTAATCGGTATTTGGAGTCTTTGGTTTCGGCTTTAGGATTTGATAATTTTATTTCGGTTCTGCCAGTTGGCTTAAGTGGCGGTCTAGCTTTATTTTATTGTAACCTTTCCCAGGTTTCTTTGAATTTTAAGAATAAAAATCTCATTGATATTTCTTTTTTTGACGGTGGTGTTCGGTGTTTTGTGACGTTTATTTATGGTAATCATGTTCGTCATTTGCGCGAGAGTGTTTGGGAGAGATTAATTCGGTTTAGCTTTGGTCGCTCGGATCCTTGGCTTGTTGCTGGCGATTTTAACAAGATTTCGGGTAATCATGAAAAATCAGGCGGCTGTCCTCGTCACCTCAATTCTTTTACAGCTTTTAATGATATGCTTCGTATTTGTGGACTGACAGAATTCCCTTGTTTGGGAAACTCTTGGTCGTGGAGAGGGGTGCGTCAGTCGGGTCTAGTTCGGTGTAAACTAGATAAAGCTTTTGGCTCTACTCGGTGGCACGAGTTGTTTCCGTCTTCTGTTACTTCTTATCTAGACATGATTGGTTCGGATCACCAGCCTATTTGTGTTTTGTCTCGGGTTTCTTCTATAAAAGGGGCCACGGGTTTTGTCTTTGATAAGAGATGGTTGAATACTCCGGGTCTCGGTGATATTATATCCCGAGGTTGGTCTCGGTATGCGGGATTGAGGCGGAGTTTGTTTTCTTTAAAGATTGCTAACTGTCGTCGGGAGCTCTTGCGCTGGAGGGCAGCTAATGTCCCCTCGGGTCGTGCTAGGATTCAGGCGTGTAAAGGGGAGTTGGAGCGATTATTGAGCGATGACTTAAGTTCCTCTGTGGCTGTTCGTCGGGCATCTGATGCGTTACATTCTGCTTATTCGGAGGAAGAGATCTTTTGGAAGCAAAAGAGTCGTAATCGTTGGTTAAAAGAGGGGGATAAGAATTCTCGGTTTTCCATGCAGTTACAAAGCTTTGTCATGCTAGGAATCGATTAACGAGCTTACAGTGTTCCTCGGGATTATGGGTTTTTTCATAGAAAGATATTGCCGCGGAGGCAGTATTATATTTTGAGGATATTTTTACCTCTCGAAGGCCTATTGATTTTGGTTCGGAGTTGGATTGCATTTCTCCTAAGGTTAAGCCTGAATGGAATACGATGCTTTTTTTGCCGACGTTTGAAGCGGAAGTCCGTCGAGCATTATTTTTGATGGATCCTGGGAAGGACCCAGGTCCTGATGGTATGACGGCTTTGTTTTTTCAGAGATCCTGCGAAACTATTAAGGGGGATTTGGTGGTACTGATAAATGATTTTCTGGTTTCTGGTTCTTTTGATCCCAGATTGAATGATACGAATATTTGTTTGGTTCCTAAGGGGAGTCATCCGACGGTGATGTCTCAATTTTGCCCAATTAGTCTCTGTAATGTGGCTTACAAAATCATTTCTAAGGTGTTTTGTCTTCGTCTTAAACGGTTCTTCCCGTCGTTAATTTCTGAGACTCTCAGTCTGCCTTTGTGTCGGGTCGCCAAATTTCTGATAATATCTTGATTGCTTAAGAGATGTTTCATGCTTTACGAACTAATAAGTCTGTTCGGAGTAATTTTATGGCAGTAAAAACAGACATGAGTAAGGATTATGATCGAGTCGAATGGGATTTTCTGGAGGCTTTGCTCATAAGACTGGGTTTTGCTCCTCGGTGAGTTGCTTGTGTTATGTTCTGTGTTCGGTCTGTTCGGTATTCTGTTCTAGTTAATGGGGCTCCTTTTGGTGGGATTTCTCCTCAAAGAGGTCTTCGTCAGGGGGATCCTCTGTCTCCGTTTTTGTTTATTCTTTGTACGGAGGTACTGATTCTAAGCTTTGTGTTGCTAAGGCGCAGCAACGCATCTCGGGGTTGGTTATTGCTAGAAACAGCCCTCCGATCTCTCATCTCCTCTTCGCTGATGATAGTTTATTTTTCTGTCATGCGAATCGGGAGGAGGCGTCGGCTGTTCTGGGGGTTCTCCAGGAGTATGAGAGGCTATCGGGTCAACGGATTAATTTTGATAAGTCTTCTATTCTGTTTGGTCATCAGGTTGACGATTTGGTGAAACACCAAGTCAAGAATGTTTTAGGAATTCATTCCGAAGGGGGTATGGGTGCTTATTTGTGCCTTCCTGAGGGTATTGAGGGCTCCAAGTCAAAGGTTTTTGGAATTGTGCAAGAGAAGGTTAAGGATACGATTCAGTCTTGGTCATCTAAGTTTTTATCGAAGGGGGGTAAGGAGGTGTTGATCAAATCAGTTTTATCTGCCCTACCTGCCTATGTTATGACTTTTTTTCGTATCCCTAAGGGGCTGTGTAAGAAGATTACGTCGGCTATTGCTGATTTCTGGTGGCGTAAATCCTCTACGTCTGCTGGGATTCATTGGGTCAAATGGGATCATCTGTGCAAGGGAAAGAATGAAGGAGGTCTGGGTTTCTGTCAGTTGGAGGATTTTAATTCAGCCTTGTTGGCTAAGCAGATGTGGCGGCTGATAGACTTTCCGGATTCTTTATTTTCTAAGGTCTTTAGAGGTCGTTATTTCTGTAATTTTTCGCCTTTGGTTCCTCGTCGATCGGCATCTCCTTCTTATGGATGGAAGAGCATTATTTCGGCTAGGGCTTTGGTGTCTCGTGGTTTGATCTTGCGTGTTGGGGATGGTCGGGTAATTTTGGTTTGGCGAGATCCTTGGATCCCGGACGTTACCCCTCGTGCTGCGGTTGGTCCTGCTTCGGTGTTTTACCCTAATCTCTTGGTGGAGGATCTTATTGATCCGGTGTCTAGGCGTTGGCGGGTTTCCCTAGTTCGTCAGTTTTTGGAGCCGGCTGATGCGGCTCTGGTTCTTGGGATACCTCTGTCTCGCTTTGCTCGGTCGGATATGTTAGGTTGGCATTTCACAAAATTTGGTCGGTATACCTTCAAATCAGGATATTGGGTCAATCTGTTGCCTCCTCGGGTTCTATTTCTTGTGGTCCAAATTTAAACCCTCTTTTACGCCAGGTCTGGAAGATCCCATGTCCTCCTAAGATAAAACATTTCATGTGGCAGGCTTTAACAGGTCATGTGACAGTGGGTCCCGTTCTGGCGCGCAGAGGAATTGATTGTGATGGTTCTTGTGCTCGATGTGGTGATCCTTTAGAATCTGTTAATCATGTGCTATTCTCTTGTCTTTCGGCGGTTCAGTGTTGGGCTTTAACGCCTATTCCAGTAGGGGTGAGGGACTTCCCGGGGGATTTTCTGTATTCCAATATGGACTTTCTTTTTTGGCGTCTTCCTCCTGAGGTTGATTCTTCCTCTTTTCCTTGGCTCATTTGGTTCATATGGAAGGCTCGTAATGATAAGCTATTTTCTAATATTGATCGGGATCCGAGGGAAGTGGTTCGTTGGGCGGTGGCGGAGGCGACTGCTTGGCAGGCGGCCCAAACAGAGGGGGGGCAGAGTTCTTCTCTCCCGTCTGTTTCGGACATTCCGCTGGATGCTTCAAGGCAACTTTCCCGTCCCTTTGTTGGGAGTCCGGGGTTTACTGGGCTCTGGTGTTTCGTGGATGCTTCTTGGAAGGCTGGGGAGTTGTCTTTAGGGCTTGGTTGATTCGGCTTCTCTGATGAGGTGGGATCTGCCAATTTTGGGGCCCGGGGTATTCATTGTAGTTTGTCTTCTCTCCATGCTGAATTGGATGCTCTACTTTGGGCGATGTCGTCTCTAGTGGCCCTTGGGTTTGCGGAGGTGGCTTTTGCTGTCGATTGTGAGGATGTCTTGAAGATGGTGGACGATCCTGGAGGGTGGCCAGCTTTCGCGGTGATGCTTGAAGAGTTTGCTCGTCTTTGGAGTTTCTTTTCTTTCTTTTCCCTATCCCTTATCCCTCGTGCTCTGAACCACAAAGCAGATTTCATGTCCTGTAGTGTTAGGCAGCTTGCTCGAAATCTGTCTTTCGTGGATTGTATTCCTCCGCTTTGGTACTCTGTTATTTTGTGAATGAGTTAAGGTGGAAAAAAACTATTGAGAAAACTTTGCACATAAACACTAAACCATGAACTATATTTTAATATCAACGAAATTACAACCCCCAAAAAAACTAATATAATATCCTCTGCTTCTTGTGGCTGATCTTTATACTGTATTTGTGTGCCCGTAGGAAGAAGTTGAGAAGAAGAAGATAGCAGACGAGATGGCCTCACACTCTCAGGTCTGTTTTATCTTATTTACTGCGATCTATTGACGACGAGCAATACTTGTCTATCTGAATCACTCTGATCACTGCAGGTTTTGGTGGAAGAGAAATCAAGTGTTAGAATCTTGACTTTAAACAAATCCAAACAGCTTAATGCTCTTTGTTCAAACATGGTATTGAAATGTTTTTGCCTTGTTGTATCATCATCTCTTTCGTGTACTAGTAGTTACATATATAATGGGTTGAATCAATCTTTTATAGATCTCTCAGTTGCTGAAACTGTTCCATGAATATGAGAAGGATCCTTAATGTGAAACTTGTCATCCTAGAGGTAATCAATATATCCTTATCTCTTTATGTTTGCACATACATATACTCAATAACTTTTCATGTTGATGGAATTCCAGCTTCGTAGAACCATCTCTTCTTCCATCGTTTCGATCTTGTACACGCACGGTTTCACAACTTTGCAAAATATGTAGAGTCCTTCCCAATTAGCGCCAAGTTTTCTAGCATTTAACTCGGCCGTATTTCGAATACTTTTTGCAACAAAAGTTCTCCTTTAGCGAAGTGCCACCCTCGTACTTTCTTATTGTAATACTTTGTGGCTTGTTGTTGATAGTTTTGCATGCGGAGCAGAGCATCATCTCTTTGTCATTCCAAGTCGTCAATGCTAGTTTCCATAGCTTGGTCGTTTGACTCATCATTGCTTGGAGAATGGATTCTGCGCAAAGTCAGGATGGTGGCTTCCGGGGGGCAAGCGCTTCCATTCTATGAGATAGAGAGAAGAGAGTACGGCCAGTTGATCGTCTCGGCGTTGTGGGATGTAAACAAAGTACTCCATCTAACTTGTCTGCCCAATGGCCATTCTTCTCTTTGAGTTCCATCCAAAATATGCTTATTCGTCGACTCTGCTTGCCCATTACCTTGCGGGTTTCTAGGAGTGGAGTGAATAACTCCAATATTCCAACTAACTCAGAAGTTGATGAACTTCACCGAGATGAATTGAGAACCGTTATCCGTGACAATTTTTTATGGTAGACCGTCTCGACAAATGACATTCTTCCAAATAAACTTGACTACATCTTTATCCTTTATCTGAGTATATGCCTCAGTTTTGACCCATATAGAGAAGTACTCGGTCATAACTAGCATGAACTTCTTTTGCCAATATGATGGTAGAGGCCCTACTATGTCCATTGCTCAACGCATGAACGGGTAAGGCATGGTCGACGAGGTCAGCTCTTCAGTTGGACCATGTATTATGTGTCCGTGATGCTGGCACTTATTACACTTAGCTCATAGTCTTTACAATCTTTAGCTATGGTTGGCCAGTAGTATCCAAGAGTTTGGATCTTATGCACAAGGGATTGTCCACCAGTATGATTTCTTCCAGCTCATTCGTGCGTTTCACGCATCACTCTTCCTATCTTGTCGCTATGGATACATGTAAGAAATGTTCCGTTAGAACTTCGGCCGTAAAATTTGCCATTGATTTGTGCATAGAAAGCACACTTGGATTTGAGCCTTCAAGCTGGCCATCGATCTTCTGGAGTTACGCCATCGAGTATATATGCAAGTATCTCATCTCTCTAGTCATTTGTCCTTTCTCTGGTTTGAAGGAGGTCTTCCACCTCCATATTGGGATCTTCACCCGAGTCCATGATTGCCGAGATGGCGGCAAAGTCTCCTTTCGGAAGTTGAATACTTGGCTGGTCAATGCTCTCCATTGGGATGACTCGCCTTTGAATGGGATCCGTAGTTGAAGCCAAGGCCGCGAATGTGTCAGCTGAAGTGTTTTCCGTTTGTGAAAACTTAATGACCTAGATCTTTAAGTCCTTTGATAACTCCTTCACGATCTTCAAGTACGCCTCCATCCGGCCATTCTTCATATTGTAGCCGCCATTAACTTGATTGACGACTAACTAAAAGTCACAGCATTCGACTTTGGAAGCTCCAACTTTTTTGCAAGTCAAGTTCTGGTAATTTGCACCTCATACTCGGCCTCGTTGTTTAAGGCTTGGAAAGCTAGTCGGAACAATTGTTCCAGTACTTTGCCTATCGGATTTTCCAATCGAATTCTGACTCCAAATACATGTTGTGAAGACGCTCCATCTACAAAGAGTTTCCAGACTTGAGGAACTCGTCTGCTTCTAATAGCTCAAACTCGGGGGATAGTTCGATCATAAAATCCGCCAGAACTTGTGACTTGGCGCTAGTTCTTCCTTTGAACTCTACGTCATACTCGCTGAGTTCTATAGCCCATTTGGTTAACCTTCATGACTGATTTGAGCTGTGCAGGATTGTCCTTAGCAGTTGGTTAGTGAGCACAATAATCGTATGAGACTAAAAGTACGGTCATAACTTCCTTGCTAAAGTTACAACTGCCAATGCGAGTTTCTCTGTGGTCAGATAACAGGATTCGGCTCCATCAAGAGACTTTCTTGTATTGAGGATCGAATATTGGACTCCTCTATCTTCTCGTACGAGTATGCTGCTTACTGCCAATGATGATACCGTGATGTACAAGTAAAAGGAACTGCTGAGCACTTGTTAGGGAGAAATCTATGTGCTTCTGTGAATCAAGTCTCACCAGCAGCACGAGAAGGTTCACCAATTTCAAAAACTAGGACGACCGTATCTTTGAGATGGAGTGCCATCAATGTATCACTGTTTACAATTTCCTTGAACTTGTTCAACTTGGTGTCCATGTAGTCGGTGACTGCTGAAAAAATAGTCACTCCCCAATTTGACAATGACCAAAGAATATTACTCGAGTCTGTATATTGGGTGTACGGAAGACGAGCAGCCAAGTTGACGTCCAAGTTGTTAAAGCGAGCAGCTATCCTTTCGAAACGACGAGTGAGTTGGTCACAAAGATCCTGATAGGCCTTCAGCTTCTCGGCGTTCATAGTGTCCCGAAGGCGAAGATCAAATTCCTTCTTCATCAAATCTAGCTCATCGTGAAGCTTCGACGACAAGTATTGGCCTTCTTGGCAGCCTTGAAAGCAGAGCTCCGATCCAAATCAACGCAGTTTAGTGACTCGGTTAAATCCGCATTCTCCTTAGTCAGCTTGAGCCCATTTTCTTGCTCCTGCTTCAACTTGGCCCTCAGACGATTGAGTTCCTCTTCAGCCGCGATTAACCTAGACCTGGCCTCTACAATAATGAGTTTGCCCTGCTCAACTAGCAAGTTGGGCAGTCCTACGAGCGTCCTCGTCGGGAAGTGCCATGACTCTCTTCGGATCAAGAAAGACATCATTCAAGTGGGATATGAACTGAACAAAAATGATGACACCCAACTGCCAGGAACTAAAAAAGAAAAACGACTAAAGTGCGAAAAGGAAAGAGACTAAGTACTAACCCTGAAAAGGAGATATGCAGCCTCCTCGTATTGTTCCCTATTCACCATTCAGTCAGGAGGAGGAAGAAGGTCCAGAGAAGACCTGATATGTCGCATCAGGTCCGCATAGTCAACACGAGATGTCGGAATCGCCGCTCTGTCCCTGTGACTATAGGAGACTTGGAAGTTGGCAGTGGCTCTCCTCCCTTCCCTCCTCGCATCAAAAGCTGTAGCAGGTGACTCAATCCGAAGGTAACCATTGCTCGCCTTATTCTGAGGATGCGGATTACCACGACTCGCACTAGGCATGGACGTAAGAGCAGTACTATCCCAGGTTGATCTTTCATTATGGCAGGATGTCCCCGAGTCAAGAATAGCATCGAGTCCATCTCTAGTGTTTGGAAGTTGGAAATCGTCAAGGCCCATTGTCAAGAAATAAAATATGAAATCTGAAAAATTCAACTTGAACGGAGAAGTTTATAGACAGTAATAATTGGTGGTAGAGAATGAAGTGAAGACTGAAAGTAAAAACTAGGTATTTATACAAATTTACCAAAAACTGAATCGTCGCGCAATCATGACCTACTAATAGCCTGTTAAACCGCCCTAATCATCCAATCAACCTCTAACATGTGGACCAAAGATTCCAGAATCATGTAACTTACAAACTCGAAAATACAACAAAATTTTCCGAGTCAGGGGGAAGAAATTGTTGAAAATGGATCTAAGATCCTACTTTGGTCCACGAGAACAATCGATAAAGAGTTATCTCGGCTCTCGATTGAAAACTCCGAAAGATCTCTATTTGGCTGATCACTGAACGAGAAGAATTACAACTCGTCTTTGAAGATAAAATGAGGTTTTCCTAATTAGGATAAGGAGAACTTCCAAAAATCTAGCAAGAATCTTTCATTTATCTGTAAATCTATACAAATGTAATCTTTCCTATTTTCAAGAGATTGTAACCACCTCTATGATCTATAAATAGGGGTAGAAATCCTTGAGAAAGGGATCCACTTTTAGCACTCTGGATTTTACACTTAACCCGATCACTTCTTTCTCGAGCAATTTCTTTGTGTCTCTCCGAACCAAGATCAAGAATCTGCATCCATCTTCCCTATACTTTAATCAAAGCTTGATTTAGAACTCTTTGTACTAAATCATGCTCGTACAGGAAAGTATACACCAAATAATTTAGTTAAACCACTTATATGGTTCTGTGTGATTCTAAGGTATCTCTTACATAATAAAAATGTAGCATTAACTTAAACACTCCATTATATTAGTCTGTTTTGGCTTAGCAAATATTGTAACAAATTTGTTACTAGAAAGTAATAATCAAATAATATTTGTATCTCTTATAATAATAATAAATAATTATCTCTTAATAAAATTATATAACTAATTATTGTTATCTACGAAATATTGTTAGTTTATTTTAACTTAAGATATAATAAAATGGAAGGATTAAATGAGATATAACATGGTAGAATTAACAAACTAATATACTTAAATAGACAAAAAATTATAATATTTATCAGTTCAAAAAAAAACTGTTGGTATCATTTATGTAATAAAAGTGTAGTATTAACTTAAATAATGTGTTATATTAGTCAATTTTAGTTTAGAAACTATTGTAACAAATTTGTTATTGCAAAAACATTATTATAAAATAAAGTAATAATCACATATTATTTTTTATCTTTTATAATAATATATAAATGATTATTATTTATAAAAACTCAATAAATCAAAAATATTTGACAAATAATAACATAATAGCAAATGGCACAATACGATTTTTGGGTTTTACTCAAAACTACACATTATATATTCGTAGTACTTATAAATCAAATCTTTTATGTAATAAAAACATAATATTAACTTAAATATTATGTAATACTAGTCTGTTTTGACCTATGAACTATTGTAACAAATTTGTTATTACAAAAACATTATGATTAGTTAAAATAATTATCACATAATAATTTTTTTCTTTTATAATAATATACAAATTATTATCTCTTGATAACAATATATAACCAATTTAGTTTTAAATTTCAATATGATAATATATAAACATATAACAACATCTATCTGATTATTATCTAAACAATTCAATATATCAAAATCTTTAATAACATAATAGCACACGGCACAATACGATTTTTAGGTTTTACAGAAATAACACATTAGATATTTGAAGTATTTGAAAATCAAATGGATATAATAAATAGACTTAATAGATAATATATAATGATAATAAAACTATGTAATTTCATATTTGATTTCTTTAATTGAATTTAATTTGCTGATTTAAGACTTGGAGATGCATTGAACGCTTTCCTTCTTTGAGCTTAATTTGGCAAAAAACTAAAGGTGACCATTCTTCCAAATATAACTCATTCAATGATGCCTAAAGTGGTTGGAAATGTGTGTAAACCCATATCGTGTCTCACAGAGAAAGTGGAAAGCAGAACATGAAGCAACCCTCCCATGTTTGTGGATCCTCAAAAATGACGTGAAGCAGACTTCTAATCGGTTGTGGATTCTAAAGACCATGAATTTGTGATAAAACTGAACCAATACAAGAAATGATAATTGTGCTCTATTGAATTAAGTCATTTTAAGTTGAATCATATATTTATTGATCTCAAGTAACTTTAGAAGCCCGTACTTTTAGAAATAAAGAATCAAGTCAAGAGCCAAGAACTTGGTTTAGGGTGTAAGATATTTTGGAATTGGATGCTAAGTGATATGAGTACATTGTGGTCCTTCTAAGTGGATGGGGTTTATATGTGGATTACAACCATAGCTTGATGAGTTGTTTGTTTTTAGGTAAGGTATTCCCTTTCGTGTTTTCAAACCTCTTCTTTGGTCTTGTATTGTTTGCTTGAGGACAAACAAAAGGCAAGTCCATGAGAGTTGATATATGTATATATTGGAGTACTTTTCATCATTATTTTGCATCATTCTCACTCATATAAGTTGCATTTAGATTCGTTTTAGATCACATTGTGTATAATTCATGCATTAAAGTTTTTACATCATGTGTTTGCATATTTAGTTTTTTGGAGTCGTTTTAAACGATTTGGAGCTAAACTTGGACGATTGGAGTTCATAGGATGATACACTCAGGCATTGGGATTGGAATGATCAAGAAAAATAAACGAATGAAGATTAAGGCGTTGGATCGACCTCACGACCAAACAGTCAAGGTCAATGGTTCATGGATCACATGCCGATGAAGGATGCCTCGACCGTATGGTCAACAGCCGCGGTCCGACAAGAGAAAAAGATGGGGAACGCACATGGACAAGTCAAGGATCACGCAGCCTCGATCATGAGATTGACCATTAGAGGTTGACATACCATTTCCTGAAGTAGACCGCCAGCATTTCGACCATCGACCAACCCAATCCGGACACAAATGAGACAACACACGGACATATCCTTCATCGACCTCATGCTCAATCTGGGCAGGTCAAATTTACATTGTTGGCTTCAAAACAACCTGAAACACCCACCTTCGACCAATGACCCGACGCAGCCACGTCGACGCCACCTGTCCTGCACAAAACGTCTATGACCCGCCTCATTGACCTTACACCCGACCGAACCGGATCGATGGATATCATGCACAGATTCTTCACTCGATGAAGTTTGCTCGACCATTAGGTTGACCACGATGATCTCGACCACACGGACCACTTTGCCAAACTTTTGGTCCGACCCGGGTCGACCTGGTTATCTTTTAGTTGGTTTTAAAACCCTATTCTTATGGATATAAATATGTGATGACAAAACATTATGTCATCAAGTAGCCACAAACTTGATTTAGGTTTTAATTTATCTAAGGTTTTCTTCCTTTTTTTGCTAACAACACATTGAGAGAGTTTGAGAGAAAGATTGGACACTATTTGATCATCTTCTTTGAAGATTATTGAATAATCTCTTATTCTTATCTCTTATCTATTTCATTATGTTCATCTTTATATCATTTGCTTTGTTTTCCATTTTTATTATGTGTGAGTAGTCATTAGAATGGTTGAAGGTTAGGTTCGATCTAGAGTTGGGTTGTTGACATTTGATGCTTAGATTATTAGATTTCTTCTATTTATGTGCTCTTAATTCTAGATTCATCTTGATCACATGAAGATAGATGCTAGGAAGATTATCATCCAAGAAGTGTTCGATAAAATTCTTGAATGACCTATTTTAGAATTTTTCTTCCTAGGCCTTCGAGAGATGATGTCTAGGGGATTAGTGGTCTTAGTGAGCTAGTTTGTAATGCATTTTAGTTTTTGAATTTGGAAAATGAGAACTTAGCTTGATTGATTGACTAAGATAAAGACCATTTCCATGAGAGTGGGATGTTCTATTGTTGTGTCTCATACCCTAGGGTGTGCTAGATTTGTATCTTCTTAACTTCTTTCTTTTCCCAATCCCATCTATTTTCTTCATCAAATATCACATCTTGTGATACTTTTACCTTTTCTTTATCCAACAAGAGCATCTATACTCTTTAGACTCGCGAGTATAACCAATGAACACACCATGTTTGGCCTTAACATCAAGTTTCTTTCTTTTCTCTTAAAGTATATGCACATAAACTTCTAAACACCTTTAAGTGTTTTACACTCTGTTTGCTTCCACTCCATTTCTCCATTGGTGTTACATCTTCTTCAAGGGACTTGGAGGGTAGAAGATTCTGAATATGGTTTGATGTAGCCACTTCTTCAGCCCATAGTTTGTTTGGAAGTCCTTGATCCACAAGCATTGATCATGCCATCTCAACTAGTGTTCTATTCTTTCTCTTGGAGACACCGTTTTGTTGAGGAGAATAAGGTGTTGTGATTTTTCTCTGAATTCCAGCCTCTTGAGATAATTTGATGAACTCCTTAGATGTGAGTTCGCCTCTTCCATCTGTTTAAAGTTGCTTGATTTGTTTACCCGATTGGTTTTCAACCAAAGACTTGAACATCTTGAGAATTGAAAATACTTCACTTTTGTGTTTAATGAAGTACATTTAACTCATACGTGTATAGTCATCGATGAAAAACACAAAATACTTGCTTCCACTCATTGATTCATTGTGCATAGAACCACACACATCTAAGTGTATCAACTCCAATTCTTCACTAGTTTTCATTTGAGACTTCGTAAGGAATTTTCTTCTCGATTGCTTTCCCATCTCACAAGATTCTCATATCTTTTTTGATTTCTAAATTGGGAAGATTATCCACAATTTTCACCTTTTGCATCCTCTTTAACTTGTCAAAACCAACATGACCCAATCACCTATGCCATAGGCTTAGTTTCTTGTCATTTCTTTCTTGTGCAGGTAGTGCATTTGCCTCTGGTTTACTCCATTTAAATTGAAAACTCTTGTGCTTCATTTTGATATTCAATATCTTTCTTCCTTGAGGATCATATATGAAGCATTGATTGTCTTTAAACAAGACTATATATCCGTTGAAACCATTTATGAAACGCTTAACAAATTCCTTGCTAAGTCTGGCACTAGAAACAGCTTTTTGATGATCTTCTCTCATTGCCTTGTTATCACTTGGATATTCCCTTTTCTTGCCGTGATTACTTGTTGACCATTCCCACTTTGATTGGTATTTTGATACTCTTATCAATAGTGATAAAGTATGACACTTCCTTGGCCATGTGGTTATTACATCCGCTATCAACTAAGCATGTTTCATCATTAATGCTTGATGATGTTTCTTCTTTAACTGCACTAAACAACATGTGACCTTCATCCTGTGAGTCATTTCCGTCTCTTCAATACTTAGATTCGCTCTCTATATCTTCCGAGGTTTATAGTTTTTTACTATATGTCCCGGTTTATCACACAGGAAACACTTTCTCTCCTTGTTCACATCCCTTTGTGAGAAGACACCTTTGTTCTTTTTTTTTTGACCAACAAGAAATTTCATTGTGACTGTTACGTTTACATATACCACCACATTTATCGGTCTTCTTATGGTATTTGTTTCCAATTTTGTTTCTTCTTTTTGAAGCAGATTTTTCTCCATAGAATGCTCCTGCAGTTGATTGCTCTTCTCGTAAATTTAACTATATAACTGATAGTACAGTTAGATGCTTGGTTGTTCAAGTATAGTAATAGTACTATCGAATCTCTCTAAAAGTGAAATGATAATTTTTTGCACTATCTAATGATCCAATTTCTCCTCTCCATGAATTTTTAAACTTTGTTGTGAAATTATTAATGCTATCACTTCCACTCATCTTTAGATTCTCTTTTAAGAGAATGAAGATTGATCACTTTCACTAGAGAGCTTCCCTGAAATTCCAATTCTAATGCAGTCTACGCATCCTTTGCACTTGTTACCAGAGAAATCCTTGGAAATATCACATTGGTAACTACTGTTTGGAGAATTGGCAGTGCCATCATATCTTTCATAATCTGATCCTCTTGTTGCTTAGTTTTCTTTGGTGTGGCTGTACTAGTAGAGTCAATCACTAGTGCTCCATTCTCGATCACATCCTAAAGCTTTCTCGTCTTTAGGATTGTCTTCATTTTGATCTTCCAAAATCTGTATGCTTTTCCATTGAAGATCGGAATTACTTGATGTGTTATTCCCTCCATAGCTCTGATACTATGTAAGAATCCAAAGCTTCTTTGTTTGATCGAATTAGCACAACAAGTATTTTTGTTTCTTCTTTGTTTGAAATTGATTGATGTGAACAGAGAGTTTGTGAAATAAAAACTTTATTAATCACAAAAGTTAACCAGTTTACAAAGGATTATGAAAAATATTTATGTGGAATCCACAAAAAATTATATCTCTTGGCTCAAACCTAATCGAACAAACACTAACTTAAAGACACAACTTATGTTTTAGAAAGACATGACTCTTTCTTAAACATTTGTAACCGTTGTGCTAATTGACTTAATTAAATTAATTTAAACTAAATTAACTTATACAAAATATAAGAAAACTTGATTACATTCAACAGTTTTAAGCACCATTTCTCAAGTTACGCATGTCCATATGAACCTCTATATTTATTATCGGCCAAAATCTGTATGTCGTTGTTTCTTTGATTATTACTGCTCATCATTTAAACAAGAGAAATTGCAATGGATGTCATGAAAAATTATTGAAATTAGTATTAGACTAAGGTTACTATCATAGCCTTTCTATTTATAAGTAAGACGATATTTCTCCAACTAACTCATTTTTCCTAAAAAAAGAAAAAAAGATATTCTCTCTCCACTCTTCTTCTTGTCGTTCTGTAATCTCTTCTTCCTTTGTTTTCATATCTTTTTTTGTTTTACTTCTAGTCTCTTATTTCTTTCTATTATCAACTTTAGCCTAAGAAAATTATTGTACAATTTATAATATTTGCTCATAAAGAGAGAGAAGAGAGTGAAAAACATAAAGGGAAAACAAGTGAGAGGAAGCGAGAGAAAATTAGCACCAAAAGTGAAGAAGAAAAGTGAGTAGTGCAGTTCATACATACATCGAGACGGATAACTATTTCAACTTTTTCTTATCTCAATTTGCAAAATTTCATAATCAATACTGAAAAATCATGAGCAAGGATTCAGGAATCGAGTCCTAGAAATTTGGTCATTTTTCTCTCCTTTTATTTCTTTTCTTTCTCTCACTACTATTTACTGTCTTTGTGTCTTTTGTTTATGGATTTGTATTTGTGTTTGTGATTTGAGGCTGATATTTGTGATTCTAGAGTTCGAATGGAGAACCTTTCTGAAACATTTTATTTGGCTCTGATTATATATGGGTAGACCGAATTCGACATTAAGGTGTTTTATTACAATTTCAGCCATAGCTAGAGTTGCAGATTAGCTTTAACACCACGAAGAAGATAAAGATGATTTGACTAATAACTAATATAAAATGTTTGTAGTTATTTTTAACATTTAAAGTTATTTTTTAACATTTGGAGTTATATTACATTTTTGCATTCTAGTCTCAGCTTTTTTTATGTCCTATACAAATATACCAATGTCTCGCCCCTAAATCGCAGTTAGAGCAAATGTTTAAAGATAAATTTAATATTTGAAGATAAATATAGCTTTTGCTGTTATATACAATCTTTTGTAGTTATATGAACTCTTTGTCTTATCTTTTACAAGTATAATAATGTATCGTCCTTTTGTAGGTGTTGTTATTGGTAGCACCATATCTGCGTGAGTAATGTTCTTATGCAGGCATAAGAAAGAGTGAAGGATGCCTCCAACATGGTTTAACCAACCAATCCCGCCAAAATGATGTAAACACCCATTAACCTTTTTGCAGCGATAACAAACTTTTGTAGTTATTTTTAATGTTTAAATTTATGTTTACGTTTGCAATTCTTTTCTCGTTTTCTATTCACAGCCTTTGTCCTAGCCTATAAAATTATAGTAATATTTTACCTTCCATAGGTGTTATTATTCGTATGAATTTACTTGGCTCCCTAATGTTTATATGCAGGCTGAAGAAGGGGTGAAGGATGTCTCCGACATGGATGTAAATACATGGATCCTTCTTGTAGCTAAATTGAAGTTTTGCAGTTATACTAAACTTGTGTACCTACACGATTCTTTTCCTTTTTGGTGCAAAAAAAAAAGATTTCTGTCAGTTCTGTTTTTGATATCACCATTTAGTTCTAGTAAACATTATTCATCGCAGGAATGGTTACAGTTAACTTAATATTTTACATCTTTTAAACCTTTTTGCATTTCTCTATTTATTTTGTACCCGTTTCACACTCTATTTTTTTCAGTATGCGACTACTTTGGACTCGCCCTCTGGACCCTTCCCAGATCCCATCGAGGCCGTAATTTAACTTCAATATTTATGTTTAGCTCACTATTTTAAGGTGCACAAATAATTTTACTGTTATTTTTATCTAATTGCACACCACTTCACGTTATCATATTTTTTATTCCCCCCCCCTCACCCATTGGTATGTCCAGGAGGATACTACATCTGGGGCACCCTCAGGAGGCCTAAAAGGGTCCAAAGGTCTGCACGATACCATGAAAACCATAAGTACCTATGCACACGCTTTTGCAGTTACCCTTTTTTTGCATTTTCATTTTGTTTTTTCATTTATCTTAATGAATTGCACATGACTTAACACTAACATTAGTTATTCCAACGCTACAATTCTGGCATCCTTCCAAGGCCTGTAAGGATCAAAAGTTTGACGATGATCCCATGAACACCATAAGCATCTAAGCATGTAGTTTTGCAGTTATATTTATTTTTTGCATTTCTTCAACATTTTTGAATTTCCTAATTTATTTTGCACCTTCACAACAAATTTCTAGCAAATAGGTGAATATTTTTTTGCAGTTACCTTTCTCTTTTTGCATTTTATTTTGTTTTTGCAGTTATCTATTGAATTGCACATGTCTTAACGCTAACCTTTGTTATTCCACCTCGCCAAATTGGTCTATCCAGGAGGATACTACATTTTTGGTGCCCCCTCGAGGCCTGCAAAGATCGGGTGTTGGCGACGATTCCATGAACACGATAAGTACTTACGCATTTAGTTTTGTAGTTACATTATTTTTTTGCATTTCTACTATATTTTTGCATTTCCCTAATTTTTTCACATTCACGATCAATTATCTTGTAAGGTTGCGAATACTTTTGGCTTGCCCTCTCGAGGCGCTCGGGATCCCATCGAGACTGTAAGTTAACATGCATAATTGTTTTGGTAGTTGTTACCGTACCGATTGCGCTTCACCAAGTATAATTTCATCAAGTTCTGGTAGTTGTTACAAATGCAAACAATTAAATTAATTACAAATTTATTAGTTATCTGATACATATTCGTTTTTCATCATTATAGTGCTGCAATTGTAAAGTGTTTTCTTTAATACCGCTCTTGGTTAAGATGCCTCTTATTTGTAAATTTTGTTGTTAAATGTTAAATTATTAGGTTTCTGTTATTAAATTTATTTACGGTCATATCTTTATCGTCTTCTTCACAGGTGGTAACAACCAATCTACAACCCTAGCTATGGTTGTCGTTGGCAATCTTACAATTTTTTTGCTTTTTACCAAAATCAAATGCATTTACACCTCTTATCTGTAATAATCAGTGAAGAAAACAAACAGACCTCTACTTAGAATTTGAAACAATCATCAATCACTTTCGTCATGACCACCAAAAAAATTTGATCCTGAGAGATTTCCAAATTCACTCACCCAACACCAATTTCAATGATTTTCTATGAAATCAAAAATACAAAAATCCTCTATTTAGGTTCATTACCTCTAATCCAAATACCCGGTGATGCAAAAGCAACTTCTAACAAGGCTTAACTTCCACCAATTTCATACTCTGTATCTTTTGCATTAATTGTTCAGGTTGCCTTACACAAGAATATTAAGCATGTGGGCCATCGACTTTTTCTGTCGGCCAAGGATCAAACTCTTCTTCCAAGACTTTTTGGTCATCAAATTGGTCCCACTGTCATTTTCCTAATTAACAAAACCATATGGTATATACTTAATTAGTTCTTCCTTTTATGATATTTACTTAATTCTCTCTTTAAATAATAGCAGCTATACATTTGATCTTATTTATCAAAGAATGTCATCATAACTTTCTATTATCTCTGTCCTAGTCTGTTTTATTTTCATGTTTATCATTTGCTTGAAGAAGCAGGCGTGTTAGTGATTATGTATATTATGAAACATTGTCTCACTCCATTATCCACTTAGCTAACTGTACGCACCCTATTGAAAGTAACAAAAGATAAACACATTTCATTTTATTGAAGAAAAAAGGGTAAAAGATGAGAAAATTAGGCATTTGATATTGATTTTAACGGATCCGTTTATATTACTAAGTTAGTTTTTTGGAGTTTATTTTTGCTGATTTAACGAAAAGTTGGGGATTGTATATACTCACTACAAAGTTTGAGATTAAAACTCTCAGTTAAACACTTGAGGATTTC
>OVBA01005231.1:0-20589 GCA_900406435.1 Lepidium aucheri
ATACAAAAAAACATTATACATAAGCTATAATTTGAGTTTTACTAAAATTATTAGAGTAGACTTAATTTTAAGTCTACTAAATGTATACTTAATTTTAAGTCTACTAAATGTAGACTTAATTTTAAGTCTACTCAAAATGACCAATATGCCTAAATTAAATCAAAAATTTAGTAAAACATAAATATAACACATAAACATGTGAAACTTATACACAAGAAGGTAAATGAGTAAACACATATAGGAAAAATACAAAAAAAAATTATACATAAGCTATAATTTGAGTTTTACTAAAATTGTGAGAATAGACTTAATTTTAAGTCTACTAAATATAGACTTAATTTTAAGTCTACTAAATATATACTTAATTTTAAGTCTACTCAAAATAACCAACATGCCTAAATTAAATCAAAAATTTAGTAAACCATTAATATAACACATAAACATGTGAAATTTATACACAAGAAGGTATATGAGTAAACACACATAGGAAAAATACAAAAAAAACATTATACATAAGCTATAATTTGAGTTTTACTAAAATTGTCAGAGTAGACTTAATTTTAAGTCTACTAACGGGTTAGTTTTGCATTTGACCAAAATTTGACTTTCTAGATGTAGACTTTATTTTAAGTCTACATTTAAAAGGGTTAGTTTTGCATTTGACCAAAGTTTGACTTTTTAGAAGTAGACTTAATTTTAAGTCTACATTAAAAGTAGACTTAACTTTAAGTTTACATGAGAAGTCTACAATATGTTTATAAAAGTAGACTTTATTTTAAGTCTACTGAGGTTAGTTTTGCAATTGACTAAGTTTGACTTTTTCAGTTAAATCTACTCCGGAAGTCTACATTTTGTAGAATTAATTTTAAGTCTACTTTTCGGAAAAGTAGACTTTACTTTAAGTCTACTTTTTAATGTAGTTATGTCATATGTGAATGACGTAAGCTGATAATTAGTAGACTTAAAGTAAAGTCTACATTTCTGAAAAGTAGACTTAAAATTAAGTGTATAAAATGTAGACTTCCCGAGTAAATTTAACTGAAAAATCAAACTTAGTCAATTGCAAAACTAACCTCAGTAGACTTAAAATAAAGTCTACTTTTATAAACACATTGTAGACTTCTCATGTAGACTTAAAGTTAAGTCTACTTCGATAGTCAACATATTGGTCAATTGCAAAACTAACTTTTTTAATGTAGACTTAAAATTAAGTCTACATCCAAATTTTTTTCTCAACAAAGAGAAAAATGTAGACTTAAAATTAAGTCTACAACACATTGGTCAAATGCAAAACTAGCTCATATGTTGACTTGTAGACTTAAAATTAAGTCTACTTTCTGCAAAAAAAAACAAAAAATGGCAATGAGTTAGATTGAGCTCGAGTTTACCTTCAATTATTGCCCAGAACTTTGAGTCAAGTTTACACCGACGAAATCCAATCGTTTTTAGTTCTAAAACATAGAAAACAAGAAGATATAAAAATTTGAAATGCAAATGAGAGAGTTTTTTGGATGAAATTGGTGAGAAAGTAGAAGAATGTGATGTTATGTTAGTCATTTAGAGCTTATTGAATCCAAAATAGTAGGTAAGTGAGCATTTAGAGCTCAGTTTTGGTTGTTAATGGTGGTTGGAAATATTGAAGAAGATGACATTGTTGTAAATAAGTTGTTTGTCACAAATATTTCTGTCTTTTCAAGTATTTTTTNATTGTTGTAAATAAGTTGTTTGTCATAAATATTTATGTCTTTTCAAGTATTTTTCGCAATTAAAAAAAATAATGGTATTATTAAAATTATATAGAGCCACAAGATTATTTTAGTAAAAATTTTGGAGAGAGAAAAATAAGGGTCATTTTTGCAATTGACCCCCAAAAATGACCCATTTTTGAAAATCACCCTATATATATATTGGACTTTGTTTCTTTTTTTTTCTTATTATGTTGATACATGATATTTTTGTTATAACAAATGTATGATTTAATGTTTTTACCGGTCATTTTGAGATTGTATAAAAGTTATTAGCTTAATATATTTATTATTTTGAGAAAATATTTTAGTAATATATTTAAAGTCTCTTTTGGGATTTTTATTGAAATTTTTAGAAATTGCTTAAACTTAAGTTAAATATAAGAAAAATTGTTTTTCAATATATGAAATTTGGACAGAAACTAATTTCTGATAATCTAGAACTGACTAATAACTGTTTTTAGAATAGATTATCAATAAAAGTTGTTTCTTTTTTTATAGTAAAGGTGTGGTAAGGTGGAATTTGGTAAATTCTGAAACACTTTTATGTCATTATTTTGTAGGTATAAAGGTAGAGACTTTTAATTATTTTTGCTTCAATATGAGAGAAGTTTTGCTGAGTGAGAATCAAATATCAATGTGATTGATTGTTTACTTTTCTAACATGCACATAGATACTAGGACTAATAGATATGAAGAGAGTGCTTTGCATTGAAAACAAATGTTTGATATATAATAATTGTAATTAATTAATATCGTATCCATCATCTTTCTTGACGAATACAGTGAATTATTTTTGGAGAAAAAAATAGAATAAGAGTTATCATAAAAAACATTGATAAAAATAACTTCTCTATCCTCTGCTCTCTAGTTTAGAAAGAGAGTCAGAATTTGCTACCAGATCCATTACCGGTTGCTGGTTATAATCAAACTCAAATCGCAAAAGTATACTCTGATCACCTAAACACCATTTTGCCTTACTTCATCTATGCACCTTGATTTACGGAATCACCGATCAGGATCACAAAGACATTCTCTGGCAAAGCAGTGACTAAATCACAACGATCACTTCAAATTGATCATCAGTACTTTGCATGTTGGATCCAAACTAAGATCAGACATTTCAATACCACTTAAGATCAAAAACCAAAGCGAAGTATCTAGCTACAACCTCAAACCAAATCAGATCAACTGCAGAAGGTGTTTCTTGTTGAAAAACTCAGAAATCAGGATTTTCTAATAACAATCCACCATGCAATCAGATCTACATGAAGCCTTTAAATCTTTACAATTCGAGGATGAACCAGTTGATCTTCCTCCAGCAGGAAACTACGTTAATGATCAAGAACAAAGATGTATATTAGTTGGGAGACTCCTTAACCCAAAAAAGCAGAATATGGCCAAAGCCATGCTTACTCTTCCCCGAATATGGAAAACTTATACAAAGATTGTAGGGGCGGTCATTTCCAACGACCACTTTCAATTTGTGTTTCCCTCCGAAGAAGCTCTATCAGCTATAAATCACTTTGATCTATGGAATTTTGAGGACTGGGGAATGGCAGTATGCTCTAAAAAGGACATGCATGAAGATGAAACAATCACCAAGATTCCTTTATGGATACGGATATTTAACATCCCCTTTAACCATCGCATTGTGAACCTCTTAAAAGCTATTGGAAGTACATATGGAGATGTAATGGAAGTGGACTATGATGAAAATAGAACATCTCTACACGCTTTTACAAGAGTTCGTATCATGTATGACTTATACACTCCACTCCGTCCAAATAGAGCATTCAGATTCCCAGATGGGAATGTGATAAAGGTTCCACTTGAGTTTGAAAGGTTTAAGAAATCGTGTTACTTCTGTTTTAGACTCACACATGAAAAAAGCCAATGTCCATGGTTAGAGATCACGTCGCAACCGCGATCACCAGATCAGGAAGAAACAGAGCCGAGCTCCCCCAAAATGATACAAAGCAGTTTAGCTCAAGATAAATCAACTATTTTTAAAACGCAACAGGAACCAGCAGGGTCAAAGACTAGCAAAGATGTACACAGGGAACATAATATGCTGCTAACTACACCACAAGCCAACCCAAGGAAATTGGAAATAAAAGAGACAAGCGGATGTAGTACTTAACATGATTATGATACGCACAAGATTACACTTCCTCGCTCAGTCAAAGACAACTATGAAGCAGCACAGAACTCATGCAAATCCATTATAAGCAAAAACCAACCTAAAATATCGCAGAAAATGGACTACACTATGGGAAACAAAGGATCAAAACCACAAGAAGAGGATTCAGCCCAAGAACTACACACATATGTCAGAGATCTCAAAAAGAAACGTAAGATTACTGATGACTCAACAGATTACCAACTCCAAACCATTGAAACAACAAAAAGGGTATGGTGACTATCCTTAAGTCACCCAATTCGCCATGAGTATCTTGAGCTAGAACTGTCAGGGGTTGAGGAGTACCCTGATAGTTCGAAGATTAAAAGAAATAAGGAAATCCTTATTTCCGGATTACATATTCCTCATGGAGACTAAAAACACATTACCATATATTACTCAAGTGAAAGAATGGCTAGGGTATAAAAACCTTTTCACTATTGAACCAGAAGGACTAAGTGGGGGTCTAGCCCTGCTATAGAAACACACAGAAGACTTAGTTATATTACAAGGAAATAATAACATTATTGACACAAAATTAAGATTGGGAAAGCATTTCATATATGTATCCTTTATATATGGACATCCAATACCACAGCAAAGACAGAAAGTGTGGAACCAATTAAAGGATATAAATAGCAACAGAAAGTCGGCGTGGATGTTGGTTGGGGATTTTAATGAAATACAAGATAACAGTGAAAAACTAGGTGGACCCGTTAGACCGAACTAGTCTATGCAACCTTTTAAAGAACTCCTGATGGACTATGACATGGAGAAAGTGACGAGTAAAGGTCCTAAATACTCATGGATGGGGAACAAAGGTGGTCAATGGATTCATATCAGACTTGATAAAGCTTTTGGAAATTCAAGCCTAAAATATTTTTTCCCGTAAACTACCTCGACATATATGGATACATGGGGCTCAGATCATAGACCAATATTGGTGACATTTGCTGCGGAAGTATATACTTTCTCAAAAAGATTCTTCTTTGATAACAGATGGATTAAACATAGAGATTTTGAAGGTCTGATCCTTACCAGCTGGAATGCAAACCCCAACCTAAATATATCAGGCAGAATCAGAAAATGCAGAAAGGACATCTCCCTATGAAAGAAACACAAACGAATTAATTCTGCCAAGAATATTGATCACCTGAACAATCAACTGGAACAAGAGGTAAGCAAATGTTTCCTTGACACTAATATGATTAGAGAGCTGAAAACAGAAATGTTGGTACAAGTACAGCTAGAAGAAGAATTTTGGAAACAAAAAACAAAAGAAAAGTGGCTTAGAGAAGGAGATGCAAACACCTAATTTTTTCATACTTGGGTGAACAAAAGAAGACAAAGGAATCAGATCAACTATATTCAAGATAGTGAAGGCCATAAACATTATGTAGAAGGTTCTAAAGGGCAAAATCGCTGCACAATATTTCAAAGAGCTATTCTCCTCGCAGAGTCAAGACCAAAGGAGAGACTTCCTCGGCTTTATTCAACCTAAAGTCACCCCTGAAATGAACTCAAAACTTATGGAAACACTCACAGAGGAAGAGATCAAAGCAGCAATATTTAGCATCAAACAAGAAAGTGCTCCTGGTCCAGATGGCATGACTGAACTTTCTTCAGGAGATATTGGAACATCATTGGACAACAACTAACAAAAGAACTCATGGAAGTGTTTAAAAGAGGAGTCATACCTCAAGAATGGAATTACACCTACATGAGTCTAATTCCTAAAAGAGACAATGCTACCCAAATGAGTGATTACCGTCCAATCAGTTTGTGTTCTGTTATGTACAAGATAGTTTCCAAGATCATAACTGCGAAAATTCAACCAATACTACAAGAGATTATATCAGCCTCACAAGGAGCATTTACGCCAGGGAAACTAATTACAGATAACATATTGATAGCTCACGAGCTGATTCATCATATCAATACCAACAGAAAAGGGAAAGCATCATATATGCTTATCAAAACTAACATCTCTAAAGCATAGGCTTGAATGAGACTTTATCTGAGGAGTCTTAAGAAAACTTGGCTTTGATCCAAAATGGATTCAACTAATCATGAGTTGTATAACATCAGTGACATACTCCATCCTCATTAATGGTCAAGCCCATGGTTTGGTTAACCCACAGAGAGGTATAAGACAAGGAGATCCAATCTCCCCATACTTATATATACTCTGTACAGAAGCTTTATCATGAAAAATTGAGTCACTTACATCGCAAGGAAAACTCATAGGGATACAATTCCACACTGAAGGACCAACAATCAGTAATCTGTTATATGCGGATGACAACTTGTTTGCATGTAAAGCCAACATTAGAGAAGCCAAAGTCCTAAAGGAAGTACTTCAAGAATATGCAGAAATCTCAGGACAAAAGATTAACTTTGACAAATCGGCTATAACTTTTGGTAAGCTACCAGACTCCACTAAACAGGAAATCAAAGAAGTCTTGGGAATCACGTCTGCAAATGGAATAGAAAGATACTTGGGTCTCCTGGACTCATTTTTAGGATCGAAAGCCAACGCTCTACGGTTCATAACAAGTAAACTGAAAGCTAAAACATCCTCCTGGTATGCTAAATCCTTCACTACAGGTGGCAAAGAAGTCATGTTAAAGACGGTTGCAATGGCTCTTCCAATATATCCATTGTCCTGCTTCCTGCTTAACAAAACTCAATGTAAACATCTTACCAAAACTATCACTCTGTTCAGAATCACTCTGTTACGAGAGCCACAACTATCAGAGCTAAGATGAGTATTGATCCCTTCAATAGGTTGAAGTTCTTTAAGCCCATAAGATTCCAAAATGGGGAGAGGCTGCATGTTTTCTTTCATTACGAAGGCATCACTAATTTGTGCTTAAATTGCTAGAAGTTGACTCATGATACGAGCATGTGTTCATATCTTCCGTCCTCAGCTGACTATTTGTTTGATGAAGAAGGCCTAGACGAGCATCGAGACACCTCATCAGCGGTCATCTCTCAGATGGATTTTCAACAATACGAAGCTAACATCACCACGCCAATACCTCCAGGTTTCAACTCAAGGGTTCACACACATACTACTGCTCGCGTGATGGATGTCTTTCCGGCTCTATGGGAAACAGTAGGAGACATACGTCTCAACAACGAAAATTTTACACGATTCACCGCGGATATGGAGCTTGATCTGGCGACTACCTCGGCATAAGATGAAGTAGCATTTCTGATTAACAGAGGGACAAAAAGAAGGAGGTATCCAGACATAGAGGATGAACCAAGGGCAAAGACGCCTCGTTCCTTCTAAGGAAAGCAATTCAAGTCCAGTCAGCTACAACCTAGGCTTTTGTTTTAATCTATCAAGTTTAGTATTAAGTTTCTATTATTTGCTTAGAACTACTTTTGTTTACCTAGGTTAATCAAGTTATTAGACATCATGAACTTTTGTTTGTTTTGAAACCATAAGATAAGACCTTTGGTTTAATCACCAACGAATGTTTTATATTCGTCGGTTATTTATATCAATGAAATATATTTCAGTTAAAAAAAAAGTCACAACATTCATTATCCAATTATTAGCGACTCCTTGTGCACTAATCACATCATCGATGAGAATGCTTCGCATTGAAAACAAATGTTTGATCTATAATAATTATAACTAATTAATATCAGATCGATCATCCTTCGCATTAATCACATCATCGATACGACCTTTAACATTCTTTAGCGACAACAAATAATCATCCAGACTTGTCATCAACGCTTCAGCTTCGATTAACCACAAACCAAACTTTTTATTAGAGATAAGAATAAGAGCATCATTTTCATCTCTGTGGTTTTCGTTTTTTTGCTGTGAAGATTTGATAAGTTTAAGGGCTCTTATTTGAGAATTTTAGTGATGTTAGGAATAATATGAGTTGCTAATGTTTATTCCAATACAAGTTTCAGGGCTCTTCCGGCAACTTGATACTAGTGAAGCTGCAACGGAAAAGGCAAAAACCGAGATCAGATTTCATCAAAGCTAAAAACGTGAAACAACGACAAGGGAGATAAATCGAAATAAAGAAGGGATCAAAGAGCTAACATTGAAAGTACCCATTTTAGTCTCGAGGGGACAATATGGAAGAAACCTCAACCATTATAAGTGGCGAGGGTTCCTCTAGATTTATAAACGACCATATGCATAAAACTCTAATTCTAAATTGTTATCATAAAGCCAAATGGGCTCATAATTTTAGAGCAGTGTCTTAACGAATTCGGTTTTGCCTTTGATATCTTTTATACCGAACACTATAGTATGTTCACATCACACACATTTCACATATGGTTCTTCTTGATCGCCTTAAGCAGACCAAGTGTAAGGAAAGTTCGGGATACGCTTTGTCGTGCTTAGACAAGAACACGAGACTAATATTTGTATCTAACGTCTCGTTATTATTTATCAGATACTAGTCAAAAGATTACTAGATCTCATTCCCGGAAACTAAAATCCAAAGTAGACAAGTAACTGCACTAGAGAAACCTGCTGGAAAGGAATGACAGATCTATTCTTACAGACCAGAACTCTTCACTCTAGACCAGATTTTAAATGCACAATCAATGGTTTAGACGTAAACATAAGGATTCGATACGGATTATCAACTCTGACAAGTTTTTAACGTGAAGAACATCACCGAAAAGACCGAAAGAAGAAGATTCAAAGATGAGTGTGAATCTGCTGAGCTTATTCATTTTAGGGCTTTTCTTTGGCCCATTTATCTTTGCCTACCCAAGTTGTTGTTTATCAAAGTGCATATAATTTGTAAAATTATATTTTGCATTTTTTACCCCTATATTTTTGTGTGTAGAGCTTTAGGTTAAATAGTTTACCACTCCTTGTGTCCGATGTGATTATATTATGAGTTTGAAAGTTTGAATTATGAATTGTGTTAATTGCTTGCTAATTGCTAAGTGAGAATTAAAAGTCCACAAACAAACAAGTCTTTGATATAACAAATATAACTAATAAATCAATTATCACATGCATTTTTTACGACAAAAACAAGGAAGGATTGATTAGGAAACCATATTGAATAACATTCGTCAGGGAGGCTATTGATGACATCACAACATTTCTTACCCAAATTCTTAAAGATTCCTTTATATGCATCTTTTATTGCATCAGGACAGCCTTTAACACTCTTTAGTGGCAACAAACAATCATCGGGACTTGGCATCGACTTTGGCGCTGGAGCTTTGGGTTGTTGACCAGAAACCAAAGCCATGATCAGACATAAGAAGAAGAGCATCACTTTGATCTTTATCGCTTCCATTTCTACAATTTTGTTTTCTTGTCTAGAGATTACAAATTTTAGGACTCATATAATATAGTGATTCAGACTATATATATATTAATATTTTAGTGGTATTAGGAATAATATGATTTTATTCCAATTTAAGATTGTATAATATTTCTACTAGTGATTTTTAGATTGTATAATAGACATTAGCTTAACATATTTATTATTTTGAGAATATATTTTAGTAATATATTTAAAGTTTCCTTTGAGATTTATATTTAAATTTTTTACTTTTTTTAGAAATTGCTTAAACTGAAGTTAATTTCATATATTATGGAAAAAATGTATAAAAAATGCATTAGAAGAAAAATTACATTTTCAGATATGAAATTTTGATGGAGATTATTTTTTGATAATGTAGAAATGACCAATAAAATCAATTAAAAATCTATCAGAAACTATTTTTGGAACAGACTAACGCCAAAATCGTTTATTTTCTTGCAATTATGGTGGGATAAGATGGGATTTGGTAAATTCCGAAACACTTTTATGTCATCATTTTGTAGGTACAGAGATAAAGACTTTTAATTATTTTTGCTTCCATATGAGAGAAATTTTGGTGAGTGAGAATCAAACATCAATGTGATTGATTAATTTGTTATTATAACATACACATAGATACGACGAGAGTGATTCGCATTGAAAACAAATGTTTGATCTATAGTAGTTATAACTAATTAATATAACATCCATCATCCTTTTTGACTAATACAATGAATTGTTTTCGGGGGAAAAATATGGAATAACAGTCATCAGGAAGACCACTCATAACGTCACAACATTCCTTACCCAAATTGTTAATGACTCCTTCAGGTGCATTAATTACAGCATCGACACAACCTTTAACATTCTTTAGCGGTAAAAAACAATCATCCGGACTTGGCATCGGCGTTTCAGCTTCGAATCCTTGACCACAAACCAAACTTATTATTAGCGATAAGAATAAGAATATTACTTTCATCTCTGTGGTTTTCATTTTCTTGGATTTTGTTTTCTTGCTGTGAAGATCTGAAAAGTTTTAGGACTCTTATTTGAAAATTTTAGTGATGTTAGGAATAATGTGAGTTGTTAATGTTTATTCTAATACAAGTTAATATACATATAGAACATTCATGGTCAAGGCCTTAACTTCATTACCAAATTATCTATAAAATATTTTGGACGTTAATAATATTTCCATAACAAATAAAAGATTTAATATATTTACTAGTCATGTTGAAACTTTACAACAAATATTAGCTTGACATATATATTTTCTCAATATCAGATATTTGAGTAATATATTTAAAGTTTCTTGTGATATTTTATTTAAATCTTTGGGATTATATTTTGTTTAGAAATTGATAATCTGAAGTTTACTTCATAAATTTATAATTTGGAAAAAAATGCAAACAGAGTAGTGTGGTAGGATGGGCTTCAGTAAGTTATGGTTTTCACTCAGAACTGAAACAAAAAAATTGGTTTACTTTTAAATGAACCCTAGTTCAGGAGTCCACAAATGATAACTCTTTCTTGATCATCTTCGAGATCTCTGATATCTGTAAAAAACGAAAACAAAAAATCCAAAAGAAGATACAGAGTTTGGACATAGGTAACAATCTACTTAAGAATGAAAATATGTGAACGTACATCTGAGTTATTGCAGAGAAGTAATGGATGTTGATGAAATGTCCAAAGTGTTTTCTGGAGAAGCTTCACAAGTGAATCGACTTGATCTCCAAGAAGATCAACCTGCAATATTTCCTAGTGTTCAAGCTGAATTTGGTTATACAGATTCTCACAATTAAGAGTTAGATCACAAACTGTTGTACCTCAGTTTCAGCCTTTCTGAGATTTTCAGAACTAAGAACAAAAGCTCTTCTATAAATTGATTCTTTTCGACTTAAATCTGCTATATTATTCATCGTTGACACAATCTTTATCTCCAAGTTTTGTAACCTCAGACAAGACATAAAAGATCATTAGTCCCTAACATTCAACACAAAATTTTGACTTTTTTAAAGAACCTTTTTCAACTCACCTGAAACTTACTCTCTCTAACTTCTCTTGAATCTTTAATTCAAAATCATCATAAAGTAAAGAAATTACCAAAAAAATCTTGTTTCCTTCTTCCTCAATCATTCTTTTACTATTTGCTTCAATTTTTTTATAATTCCGCACAGTCTCTGAAACTTCTCTTAGAAACTCTGTTACAATGATCCAGTTTAGTTTATGTCTGAATTCTTCATCTTCACGAAGATTCTCAGAATCTTTCTCCTTATTCATATTGTCTAAACAGTCCATACATTTAAGACCGTGTTCGATTTTTGCATTCTTTAGATCTTCTTCTTCTTCTTCTTCAACTTTTATATTGTTTGTAATCTCATCTGCTACTAGACTTTTAAGCAAAGTCAAGTAAGTATCTTCCAATATTATAAATTTCATCTCTGCATCTTCTTTCTCCTCTATGGTTTTCTTTGAAAACAATGATCTATTCTTTAGAACTTTCATCCAAATATCATCCAAACTATCATCCATTACCACTTGATCAGTACCATTATAATCATGATCATATCTATCTTCATCATCATTGAACAGATGTTTGAACAACTTAGTATTAAGACTCTTCAAGCTATCCAGACCTGAAACGATATCTTCAATACCTTGTTTTGGGATAAAGATGTTGCAGCTTTTCTGTCGTTTTAAAGACTCGATTTTGGGAGGAACAAGCTCTTCGCTTTTCCTCCTAATGATTGATTCATGACTCTTTATCAACTTGGACACAGGAAAATTGCTGGAATCTTCTTCGTCATCATCTTCATTTTCTTCTTTATCATCACCAATTTCACAATATGTTGGAGATGATGATGTTGCGACTGATGTGACAACACATGATCTAGGAGATGATGGTGATGATCTCTGGTCAATATGAGATTCTAAGCACTCTACCTCTCTACGAATACAACAAATATGATCTTCAAATCTTGATTCATAATCTCTCACAACCATCATGTCCTTCTTCATCTTCTCCTCCAAACCATTCATGAAACCTTTAATCAGTAACGCCATTGTATCTCTCTCTATAGACCATCTCCAACCCTGCTCAGTCGGACCCAATTCCGACAAGAATATGGCGTGATGCATCTTGTTGAAAGCAAGATCCAATGTCCCTTTTAAAACATCAATATCAACCCCTGAAGGGTCCTCTGTTTCTCCTCTGAGTTCAACGTACTCTGTCTCAAGCTTTTGTCTAAGATTCATCATTTGTTGATCAACCGAGCTCTTTAATTTCGAAAACTCATCTTCTTTAATAAAGTCCTCAATCTTGTTATGAATTCTGTTTCTCTCAAGATCTTGCAAATGAACTAGTTCTGTTTGTTTACTCTCCAACACGTGTCTTAGACTCTCCTGGTTCTTTGACATCTCTAACAACTCTCTGTCTTTCTCAAGAATTGCTAATTCAGTTTCTAAGAGACGGTGGTAAAGCCTGTCTTTGATCTCTCTCAAATCGAGAACCACTTCCTCATGGTTGCTCTCGAGCTCATCAGTCTCTTGCTGAACAAAACTAAGACAACTCTCGAGCTGTAACACAGCAAGCTCGTAGAAAATGGAGATGGCATTGAGACGAAGGAGAAGACCGTGTTTTGTTTTGATTTTTTCATGGGCTTTGTCCATTGCTTCGTGTACAAGTAACATCATCGTCGAATCAGCCATTGAAAACTTCACTTTTCCTTCCATTTCTTTCATTATATCTTTCATTCTTCTTCAATGGTGATTGAAATTTATAGAATCTCTATTCTCTCATTGTTTTGTTAAGTTGAGGAATTTTAGTTTTACCTATTCTCGAGGATCTCAAACAAAGATGCAGATCAAAAGCCATGGCTTAAAAAAAATGACCATATAACCTCCATTTAAAAACTATTTTGCTTTTTCTTTTTATTTAAATGATATATGAGGAAAAAATATTATTATGATCCGTCTTTCTGATGGGATTTGAGTGCAAGAGTGATAAAAAATATTTAGAAATTTACGTTTTGATCGAATAGTTTATTGTATGTATATTATGCAAGTTAATATATTATTTTTTATCAAGGAGCAACTTGACATACATGTGAGGAGTTCTTTATCTTTACTGATATAACAGACTTCCCAAATTCGTAAAAACTTTGGAATGATATGTTGAGAGTTTTGATGAACTTTCAAATCGGAAAAAAGAAAAGAAAAAAAAAAAGATTTTTCCATATTAATTTGGTAGAAATTTGAGAGTAGTATTTTAATAGGTAGAAATGACAAGTTGGAACTATCAAACTATCTATTTAAAAGGAAAAAAAAAAGAAGAGGGAGACATCATGTTACACTTATTGATTGACGGAATATGAGGATACTTCATCAACATCTCCACTAACAAAATGTATGAGGCTGAATGATATACATTCAAAAAAATTATAATATTTAATCATTACAAATAAAATGTTTGACTCACTCGAAATTTTTATCTGTACTATATATGATGCTCGTGTAAATATTATGATACTTATCATTACTATATTTATGAATATATTTTACATTTATGTAATAAATTTAATTTGATAAAATATTTTAGAGAATTTAATTTCAATGGTCTTTATTTAGCTTTTGTTGAATTAAATGAGTTTAATGTAAAAACTCATTATATTAAAATAAAATTTAGTAACTTTTCTCTTTTTTATCATCCATAATTTAGATTTTACAGAATTACATATCTATTTAGAAATTTTAAATTCACCAACTATTAGACATATTTATTTTAATTTTATTTTTGTTATATAATATATTTTTAATTTATTATGTAAGGTAAGTTTTTTTGCCAAGTTAAGTTTGTTTTATGGTGTAATATAAATACAAAGTTTTATAAAATTTAATCAGAATTATAAAAAAATATTTTAATAAATATTTATTTTTAACTGTGGTTAAATTTTCTAATTGTGGTTTTATTTTTTAATACAAAACTATAAAATGGATGGGGTGAATTCATAAATTTTCTTTTTGTCTCAGACATTTGTTTACAATTTTTTTTTCTATTATGGCATTATATTTTAATTATAAAATTATAAGAGTTGTGTTTAGGGGTGTCAAAATGGGAAAAATACCACAAAAATTATCTAAACTCAAAAATGCGACAAAATAAGCATCTAAAATAAAAATGTCATTTTAAACATAGTCTTTACGTTGACTATGCCATTTAAAGCATGCCGTTAATTGCATTGTAACGAAGTTAAACTTCTGTTAACAGGAGTCGTTATGTAAAACAACATCGTATTTGAAACTAAAAAATTGAGAATTAAAAACGAGAAAAATGCCATAAAAAACCTCTAAATTCAAAAACATGACAAAATAAGTACCTACTTTAAAATTATCATTTTAAGCATATTTTTTATGTTGACCATGCTAGTAAAGTCCTAAATAAGCTTAAAACAACATCGGTTCTCCGTTTGGATCTATTTAGATTTGATTATTTTGGTATATAAATCTGTCATCAAGGGTTCGATCCCTCCACACTACGATGTAAATTAAGAGGGATTTTAGAGTGAGCATTAGCTATGGATCGTGATGTCGATCTATTTTTTGATAAAAAAATTCCACAAGATTCTATATTCAGCAGAATTAAGTCGTTACCATTTAATTTTAAGTAATTCTGCTACATACTATATAAAAATAAAATATAAAATTAACTATGTATAGTTGTGTACATGCATTGTTATATTTCACTTATTTTAGCTCGTACTCGGTTTAGCTCGAGTTCAATTTTTTTTGGGGTATATGAGTCTAACATCTAGGGTTCAACCGACTAACAGAAATAAGATCAAATGAAATTCTAGGAAAGATTTTGGCTATGAATTGGAATTTGTCAATTCAATTACTATAGTTTGTCAGATTCCATATTCACCATAATTCAACTCTTACCAATTGAGTTTAAGTAATTTTGCAAGTTTTTGAATAAAAAAAACTCTACCTGATTTCGCGTTCAACATAATTTCGCAGTTATCACTTACACTCTCTATAACGAGAGACTTAAAGAAACATATAAAAATAAACTTTTTACATTATTTGATATCAATATATCTTTTTTTTAATCTATAATGGCATTAATGCAGTATCAAATCTAAATATATCCAAACGGATAACCGAATGTTTTTTTAGGACTTTAGTAGCCTGGTCAACGTAAAGACTATGCTTAAAATGACAATTTTAAAAATAGGTGTTTATTTTGACATGTTTTTGAATTTAAAGGCTTTTTATGACATTTTTCCGTTTTTAATCCTTGAATTTTTAGTTTCAAAAATGAGGTCGTTTTACATAACGACTCCCGTTAACAGAAGTTCAACTCCATTACAATGTAATTAACAGCAGGTTTTAAATAGCTCGGTCAACGTAAAGACTATGCTTAAAATGATATTTTTATTTTAGACGCTTATTTTGTCGCGTTTTTGAATTTAGATGCCTTTTATGCCATTTTTTCCGTGTCAAAATAGGTAAATCTAACCCAACCCATTATCCAATGGGTTTAAATGTTAATATGTTATGGTTAACCCATTATCCGTTTACTTAATAGGTTGGATTGACCCGTTATCCTTTACTTAATAGGTTGGGTTGACCCGTTAGCCATTTTTTTGACGGCTTTGTGGGTAATCCGTTAAACCATTTTAATTTATTACAGTTGAATTTAGTTATTTTTACAATAACAAATAGTTTTGTTTATAAAATAAAAAAAATCAGGAGACAATAATATAAGGAGAGAGAGTAAAAAGAGGAGGGAGAGTAAAATGAGGAGAGAGAGTAAAAAAAGAGGAGAGAGAGTAAAAAGAATAGAGAGAGTAAAGAGTGGAGAGAGAAAAAATAATGAGAGAGAGTAAACAGATGAGAAAGAGTAAAAATAGGAAAGAGAGTAAAAAGAGGAGAGAGGGAGTAAAAAGATGAGACATAGTAAAAAGAGCAGAGAGAGTTAAACGAGGAGAAAGAGTAAAAAGAGGAGAGAGAGTAAAACAAAGAGTGAGAGTAAAAAGAGAAGATAGAATAAAATGAGGAGAGAGAGAGAGTAAAATGAGGAGAAAAAGTAAAAAGAATAGAAAGATAAAAAAGAAGAGAGAGAGAAGTAAAAAAGAGGAGAAAGAGTAAAAAGAGGCGAAACAGTAAAAAGAGGAGAGAGAGTTAAACGAGAAAAGAGAGTAAAAAGAGAAAAGAGTAAAATGAGGAGAGATAGTAAAATGAGGAGAGAGAGTAAAATGAGGAGAAAGAATAAAAAGAATAGAAAGAGAAAATGAGGAGAGAGAGTAAAATAAGGAGAGAAAGTAAAATGAGGAGAGAGAGTTAAAAAAAGGAGATAGAGTAAAATGACGAGAGAGTAAAAAGAATAGAGAGAGAAAAATGGATAGGTTTGTGGTTCAAATTCTAAATTTAACAAGTTTACGGTTAACTCGTTTTGACCCGTCAACCCATTAGAACCCAACTCATTTCTACCTAAAACCATTTAGCCCATCAACCCATTAAACTTGTTAATCCATTAGGGTCAAAAATTTCAACTCTAATGAATTAATGGGTCTAGGTTGGGTTAGATAAACCCATCACTTTTGACCTATTTTGACACCCCTAGTTGTGTTATTATATTATATTTTTAATTGTGATTTTATTTTTAAATACTAAATTAGTACGTGTCTCGTGGACGCCTCTTGGAGCTTATCTGCTCTCCATTCAGAGATCGAGGATGTCCTTTGAGTAATGGAGTCTCTCTTGACGCTTCACATTTTAGAGGTGGAAATTTTAATGGATTCCGAGATGGTTTTGAAGATTTTCAACCGACCGAAGGAGTGGCTGACTTTCCTGCCATACCAGGAAGAATTTTTACGGTTAAGTTTGTTATTTTCCTCTCTCTCTTTATATGTTATCCCTCAGCTCTTAAATCATAAAGTTAATGCCCTTGCTCGTCATGTTAGAGAGATAGTTCATGATTTTTGATGTAGACCTTTGTGTTACCTGATTATTAATATAATTGCTGTTGACAAAAAAAATAGTACATGTTCTTGTTTATCTTAAATTGTGGTTTAAAATTTATAATTAATTTTTAAAGTTGAATGATGATGTGATTTTTTAAGAAGAGAACAATATTTTACTATATATATAAAAATGTGATATTAGTTTTAATTCAAATACTAAATTAGTACATATATCTTCATTTGACTTAAATTGTGTTTAAAAAATATAATTTGTTTTTAACTATAGTTTAAAATTAAGAAGTTATTTGAAAGAGGGATGATGTTTTTGCACTATAAGAGCATCTCCAATAGTGCTTCAATTCTCTCTTCAAACTCTATATTTGAAGAAAAATCTTCTCGAATAGTTCTTCAAATTTGAAGATCTTCATTTTTTTCTTCAAATTTGAAGGATCTTCATTTTTTTCTTTATTTTCTGAAATCACACTTTTTATTTACAAAATAATCCTTTAACTTTTGTTGGTTTATTATTTTATGCATAATTAAAGAATATAAAAATCTACGTGTTTCACAATTGTGTAATTATGATTCGAACCATTGTAATTGTGTCATGTGTAATAGTTGACTAATGTTACTTGTACTAGCTTACTAAAGAAATGATTTAAAATATCAACAAATAAATTAAGACTATCGATTTAAACCAGAACATAATGTTTAATAAATAATAAAACATAAATTAAAGAAACAATTCATGTATATATCTGAAATGGTTTACAATAGTGCAAACTATTCATGAGCCAAGGGTTCCAAAAAAGAAATATTTTGCTACGTAATAAGAAGCTTGTAGAAAAGATGTCGAACGTGCTTTTGGAATTCTCCAATCGTGTTTTGCAATTGTAAAAAGTCCGGCTCATTTTTTGGAAAAAAATGTGATACATGATATAATGACTACATGTATAAATTTGCATAACATGATAATTGAAGGTAAACGTGATCTTGATACACTGATTGAAGTTGGAAGAGAAGTTCCGTATTTGGAGGTCGAAACAGCAGAAGATGAAAATACTCGATTTCAAGAGTTTCTTGCTCGATATAGACATATCAAAGACAAAAAAACTCATTTTTCACTTTGAAATGCACTAATTGATCCTTTATGGGAGAAATGCAATAGTAATGATGTTTAGAAAATGTTTCTATAATATGTTTTATCTATTTTTATGTTATGTAATGAAACTTTATAATTTATTAATGTTCTTATGGAGTATTTGTTTAAAATTAATATATATGGATCAAATATATAGATATAAAAAGTATAAGGGTATTTTAGAAATTAGTACGAAGAAAGATAAATCAACATATTATTATAATATTCATTTGAAGAAAACAATGAAGGTAACCATTGGAGTAAACCCTTCTTCATTTATAGAGAACTTCATTTTTGAAGGAAAAAAATGAAGGCAACTATTGAAGATGGTCTACAAGAGAGCAACTATAGATAGATTAAGAGAATGTTGTAAGTCAAAGATAAAATCTTATACATTTATTCATATTGCCTTTTATGTAATTTGACATTGAGATAATTGTGGACAATATATTTTTTTTAAAGTTTGTGCAAAATATACTTTTGAATTTAACATTGTCCGTAATTTGGAATATAACCTATAGTTGTGTCTCTCATGGACGGACACTGAATTTTGTACGCAATTGACAGAAATGGTCTCATATGGACATATCTAGTGAATTATGTATACAATAGATAAGAAAACAATAAAATTGTCCACCGTAAACATAATTTTTCAAAATATATATTTTTGAGAATTAAAAACTCAAAATATATATTCTGCAAAAATTATATATATATATATATATTATAGACAATTTTAAACTCAAAACACATAGAGGAAAAAATTCTCATTTATATTTGGCCATTTACTTTGGATTTTTATGTTTTGTAAATGTTTTTATATAAAGCAAATAACTAGAGTATAAAGTATATATATGCTTCTGTGTCAATCCTATCAAAAAGCATGCTTGACTCGTGCCAAAATTCAAAATTTTGGGTTGCGTCTTATTACAGAAGACGACAACATTATTAACTATCACAGATCTCATGTTTTGACTCACTTTCACAAGAAAATCACAAGCAAAACAATAACATTACAACATTTGGGTGACAATAATATAGCAAATATTGCAGTTTTATAGATATTGCGGGTCAAAACCAACTTAATGAAATGTGATAGAGGTCATATTTTATAAAATAAGACAGCTGTATTTAATCTGTATTGATTAAGTTATTATTATTATCAGTTTGGTAATCAACCAACCATACAGAAAATAAACGTGTACAACTTCAATTCTTCCTTTCATACAGAAGATAAAATCCATGTGTCTATGAATTCAGCGTTATCTCTAAGTTTATAAGTTTTGATTAAAAGGTCTGTTTTTTTTGCTTTTCTGTCGTCTACTTTTAGGATTACTTTCAAAAATAACTCATTGACTTAAGTTAATGGTAAAAATAACCCACAAATTTTTCTATCCTAAATTCATTCAAAAATACTCTTACTTCTTTATATATTTTCGAAAATACCACAACTTTTTTGGTTTTTTTTTTTAATTTAAATTTTATATACCAACTTAAAATTACCAAAATACATATCTAACCTCAATTATTTACTAAAATACTATCTTCTTCAATGCTACAAACAACCATTACCAACAAAATCAAACCTCTAAATGCTTATAAATCTACCTATTTTCGAGGTTTAATTGCTTGTAAACAATCTTCAATTACATTATCTCTCATGCTCTCTTCATTTTTATCCATAAATCTCTCAAATTTTTATTGTAACATTTCTTCAACGGTGCATTTGGACATTATCTCTCTCAAACAATCTTTAACGGTGCATTTCGACATTCTAGCCATCTAAGTAAGGTATATATAACCTCTAACTGAAATCTAGTAAATTTTTGGATTTTTTCGAAAAAGTTGCAGAGAGGAGACTTCACGTGAAGTCTCCGGTCCTTGGAGACTTCATGTGAAGTCTCCAAGTCAACCATGAGGTTAGTTTTGCGTTTGACTATTTCTGAATCCATACAGAAGACTTCTCCATGAAGTGTCCATATTCTTGTTTGAGAAAAAAAAATTATGGGGAGACTTCACCTAGAGTCTCCTAAAAATGAGTTGTTTTGGAATTGACTAAAATTTGACTTTTACGAAGACTTCACCTGAAATCTCCGTATTTTAAAAGGGTTATTTTTGAAGTTGACCAGCCATATGAGTATTTTACCCAAAAATCTAGAAATTTATGTGAAATAGGAGACTTCCCGTGAAGTCCCGCCAAAATTTTTTTATAAGTGCGCTTATAAATCTTTACAAAATTTTT
>OVBA01005232.1:0-20580 GCA_900406435.1 Lepidium aucheri
CTCCCAAAATTACATTTCTTAACCCACCTTCTTTCTTATATAATACTAAAAATATTCTTAAGAAACCCAATTTAGAACCCCCCTTTATTCCTGCTCTAAGATATCATAATCTCTCAAAAAAACTAATAATTTTTTATTGTTTTACTAATGTGATACTCATTGTAATACCACTATGATAAACAGTTTGAGGTAACGAATATAAAACAGTCCCTACATAGATTTCATTTTGGATTACATAGATTACATAAAATATAAAACAGTCCCTACATACATTTCATTTTAGATTACATAAAGTACACAGAATATAAAACAGTCCCTACATAGATTTCAATGTCCCAAAATATACAACATAATTAAAGTCGTAGGTTGTTTAATTTTGGAAATCGAAGCATAAATATATTCATAAGAAAAAACACAAATTCTATGTAGTGACAAAAAAATCTAATGGTTCCTTACTTAGGTAGGATCCTCCAATAATCTTGAATTATAGGACCAGATTTTGCCGTAAATATTTTACCTGGAAAAATGAAATAGTTGTTGTTGGTTTCACCTCACTACTTGCCCAACATAAATCTAACCCGTTTATTGTGGGTGTCGGACCTTAGTTCATTATAGACATCGATCGAAGCTCATCAAGGATATTGAATCCAAGGATTATCAAGGATCCTGGTTCAAAGCTTTTCTCAAACATCGGTCCAAAATCTACTAATCAAAAATAATCAAGAAGATAAGAAATTTTTTATAGGTCAAATACGAAATATTTCTAAGAATCTAGGAAAAGTTTTTAGAGATAATGTTAATTTTCCTATTAGGAAAAGATAAAATTATATTGTAATCTAGATTTAAGCCTCTTTTATCTTTTATAATATTAGAGGAGTGATTTTTATAAAAAATCTTAGGTGTCAACATCATATTTAATTTTAACGTGGTTGATTACAAAGTCGTTCGTAATATTAAAAATTAGTTTACTTTTATTAGTAATTAATTTTTTTATTTTCTTTAATGTAGATAATTTCATAAAATACATACAAAATTAGAATTTTACATTTATATAAAATAAATTTGTAAGTTAATTTAATTTTTTTTACTTAAGCTTTTATTTAAGGAAATATAATGAGCATATATATTATTATAGGAGTGATTTTAATCAAAAAACTTAAGTGTCAACACCATTGTTGGAGGTAGATTCGAGATCCTATTCGGTCCACTGAAAAGAACGGCTCGAATACAAAACAACAACCCAATTGCAAGCACTAAATCTTTAACTCGGATAATATATTCGACTCGGTAAAAGTCTTGTCTCGGAAGGTTCTACAAACAACAAGAGAAGTCGGATGACACGTCAGCAAAACAAAGAAATATAAATTTTTCTGTTGCGACATGGAAAATTTCCACAAATCTAACACGAATCTTAACAGATTTTATCAAAACAATTGTATATCTTCCTTTATTTTCTACACATGTAACCGCCTCTATAAACTATAAATAGAGACACAATCCTTTGAAAAAAGGATTCGCTATTTTGCTTACTAAGATCTAATAAGAACACCAAGCCGGCAATCATCTCTACTTGTTCTTTAGATAACTCACAAGTGTTCTTGCCCATTCTCTCCCACTCTTTTGATCAGGAACCTTGATTCTAAGTACTACTTGTGCTAGAACCAGTTCCAATATTTGGCGTCGTTTGTGGGGAAGATATCAAAGGACATCTTCACACAAGCAAGAAAAAAGTTATGAGGAAAGAAGGATGGTTGAAGTCGAAACCACCATAAGCTCACCAGAACGCAGGGAACCTCTCCCTCAAGATCATGTTGACCTAACAAACGGGTCAACCCTGAATTCAACTCGGACTCAGGAGGAGAACCGACAAGAAACTCGCAAAGATACAGATCTTCTACCACCACCACCGGGATCACCGACACTTGGGACCCTAGTGCACAACTTGATCATGCAACACGAAGCTTCTGATTGAAGAAACGCAGAAAGATCCGACAAGCTTGAAACTCGTTTGAATGAGAGTATTCTCACGACTACACAAGTTAACAAGCCGTATAAAGAAGCACTGGCTAGCGTTCAAAGGAACCTATTCGGAGGAATATCAAGTCCACAGCCACTGAATACTTCAGTACAGGATCACTCTACAATGCAAAACATGCCTGGACAACATACTCCAGAAACTCTGGATGCTGCAACCGTATTGAAGATGATGGATGACATGAGGTTAAAATTCCATTAAGCTACAAGCTCGGCATCCGAGATAGGAAGGATCCTAGCTCAAGCGCAGAACTCGCCATTCGCACCAATATTACAGAGAGTCTCAGTGAATAGGGGGTTACAACTTTGATGCCCCTTTTACGATGGAAACATGGATCCAGTGGAATTCATGAGTGCCTTCAACGTCAGATGAACCGGACGAACTACACTGTAGACAATGAAGACGCAGCTTACTGTCAGCACTTTTCTGAGAATCTGACCGGTGATGCCTTGGTATGGTTCCCTAAGCTACCAGCCAGGTCAATCAAAAGCTTTAATCAACTCGCCAAGTTTTTTATGAAGCAATATGCCTTATTCGCCAAGTAGGATACCTCAACCGCTAAATTGAGATCCTTAAGGCAAGGTTTTTGACGAGTCCTTGAAGTCATACCTCAGACGTTTCAAGAAGATCCTGACAAAGGCTAAAGTCAGTGACGACATGACTATCGAAGCTCTACAAACTGGAATGGTGACCGACGAGGCACTTAAACAGGACCTTTTTGTGAACAGCCACAATACAATCGCGGACACTCTTTGCAGAGCATCAAGACATGCAGACTACATGGAGGAAAAGAAAATCCTCTCGCAAAATCAAGATGTATAGCGCAACTCGGTAACAATAGAACTGAGAGAAGGGCTCTATGAGCCGAGGCAGCATAGCAGAGGAAAAGCAAACTCGGCAACAACATTTTAAGTCGGGGAGAATAGCAGCCCCCGTGGTAGGTCATTCAACAACACTTATAATCGGAACGAATACTGCGAGTTCCACAAGAAAGCAGGTTATTCGACTTCAAAATGTAAACAACTGCAAGAATTCCTTGCCGTGTAATACAACAAAGGAGACTTGGAAGTCTCAGAAGAAGAAACTCAAAAGTTCAAAGCACAAAAGCGAAAAGAAGTCAAGCTGCGAAAAGCCGCCTTCAAGACAGCAAACCCAAAGAACGATACTTCGGAAGAACCTAAGCGACAAAAACTGGTTGGGGACAACAACGATTCCGGTGACACGCGAGTTGTTATCGGTGTAATCATTGGAGGATTACAGTTCTGTGACGACACCATCCATTTCATCAAGAAATATGAACGGAAAATTGTTGCTTCAGTTAACCAGGAACCCCAAGGGGAGTGTGTGCACGTAGTAGATTCGGTGATAAATTTTACCCCAAAGATATTAGGAGTCAGCTTTCTGCACAATGATCCCATAGTCGTCAAACTCCAAGTTGCCGACTGTGATGTTTCATGAATTCCAATTGATACTGGGAGTTCGATAGATCTGATATTCAAAGAGACTTTGGATAAAATGGCACTGCCAGACATACAACACAAACCTGTGGATAAAACTTTGACCGTGTTTGATGGAAGCACAATCAATGCAATTGGAACAGTGAAGCTAGCAATCTTAGTTGCCAGAATCACAAGATGGATTAAGCTACTTGTTGTAGACAAACCACCAATCTACAACATGATCCTGGGAACACCGTGGATACATACGATGAAAGCTGTTCCATCAAGCTATCATCAATGTGTTAAATTCCAACGAATGAAGGAGTCTACACACTTAAAGGAGACCAAAAGATGTCTAGAACTTGTTTCATCGCCGAGCTGAAATTACGAAACAAGTCATGCATGATCACGGCAACCGTGGGAAGCAAATCGTTGATCAAACCACCTGCTCCCGAGAAGCCAGACCAATTAACCATGGAACTCATCAATATTGACTTGATAGACTCATCAAAAATGTGTCATCATCGGAATCGACTTAAGCAAGCCGATCAAAGACAAGCTAATTCAGCTACTAGAGAAGAATGTGACAATGTTCGCATGCACAGCAAGTGACATGCCTAGAATTAATCTGGCAATCTCAAGTGATAGGTAGAATGTCGACCCGACATACAAGCTGATCAAGGAAAAAAGAAGGAAGCTCGGGCCACAGAAGACAAAGGCCATAATTAATGAAGTCAAGAAACTAATTGAACTCGGGTCCATCATTAAAGTCCCGAATGGCTAGCTAACCCGATAGTCATTCCGAAAAAGAACAGAAAATGGCGAGTCTGTGTGGACTGTACCGATCTAAACAAAGCTTGTCCAAAAGATAGCTTCCCATTGCCGAATATTGACCAAATCGTTGAAGCAACCGCGGGGAACGAACTTCTTTTATTTATGGACGCTTTCTCAGGATACCACCAGATTCAAATGCATCTTGACGACATAGAGAAAACATCGTTCATCACGGAGCGAGGAACTTATTGTTACAAAGTCATGTCGTTAGGATTGAAGAATGCAGGGGCAACCTATCAGCGGTTAGTAAACAAAATGTTTGCCAATCAACTCGGGTGAACGAAGGAAGTCTACATGACGATATGCTTGTCAAGTCGCTAAAAGCAGAAGATCATGTCGATCACTTAGCTTGTTGTTTCCAAACCCTGAATGAGTATCAAATGAAACTCAACTCGGCAAAGTGCACCTTTGGGGTCACCTCAGGGGAGTTCCTCGGATACATAGTCACTCAAAGAGGAATTTAGGTAAATCCAAAACAAGTCACAGTAATCCAAGAGTTGCCTTCTCCAAAAAACAAACGAGAAGTACAAAGGCTTACAGGCCGTATAGCATCTTTAAACTGCTTCATATCACGCTCAACAGACAAGTGTCTCCCGTTCTACAATTTGCTGCGGGGAAACAAAGAATTCAAGTGGGACGATACTTGCAAAAAGTCTTTCTCTGAATTGAAAGAGTATCTTTCGACACCACTAATCCTTGCAAAGCCAGAAAATAGAGAACCATTATATCTATACATCACAGTTTCTACCTCAGCGGTAAGTGGCGTACTAGTTCGAGATGACAGAGGAACTCAATACCCAATCTTCTACATCAGCAAGTCGTTGGACGGAGCCGAGTCTAGATACCCGACTATGGAGAAACTCACACTAGAAGTGGTTACTTTGGCAAGGAAACTACAACCATATTTCTAGTCTCATACCGTTATAGTGTGAACAAATCATCCACTACGGATGATACTGCATAGTCCAAACCAGTCAAGCCGATTGACTAAGTGGGCAATCGAGTTAAGCGAGTACGACATTGAGTTCAAAGGACGAACGAGTGAAAAATCGCAAATACTAGCTGATTTCTTGATTGAGTTATCCCCCGATCTAGAACCTCTAGAGTCGATCAAAGCTCAAACATGGAAGATATATATGGACGGATCTTCATCACAGCGCGACTCAGAAATAACCATCCGAGTAGAAATCCCGATAAGAGAGATCCTAGAACGGTCATTCTGACTTGCATTCCTGGCTTCTAACAATGAAGCAGAGTACAAAGCACTAGTCGCAAGGATAAAACTAGCCAGGGAAGTCGGAGCAACCAACATTAATTGATATTGTGACTCCCAACTCATTGTTAACCAGGTTAACGGGGGTTTTGACACGAAGAATGATCGAATGGAACCTTATCTCAAAGTCATTAAGGATCTAATCAAGGATATAGGATTCAAAATACACAAAATCTCAGGATCCAAGAACACCTCCGCCGACGCTCTAGCAGCTCTTGCATCCACAACAGACCCTATTCAGAGATGAATAATACCAATAGAGAGCATAGATCATCCGAGTATAAACTTACCACAACAGCGGAAGAACACTCGTCCAGAAGATCAGAACACTCGGCTACTATTCGCCGATTATGGCAAAGGATTATGCTCAATATACCGCTAAATGTGACAAATTTCATAGACAAGGGCACATCATTCATGCTCCAACCGAGGAGCTAACCTCATCAATCATGCCTTATCCGTTCATGTGATGGGCAATTGCTATAGTCACACCGTTACCATCATCACGACTAAAGAGATTCGTGCTTGTCATGATAAACAATTTCTCGAAATGGGTTGAAGCATAAGCTTACTCCCAGATCAAAGACAAGGACGTGGTCAAATTTATATGGAAAAAAACATCTGCCGACATGGATTACCTTATGAGATCGTGACAGATAACGGATCATAATTCATCTCGGTGAAGTTTACAAACTTTTGCGCCAGATAGAATATCTGTGTGAGCAAATCAACACCATGAAACCTACAAGGAAACAAACTAGCGGAGGCCACAAATAAGCAAATTCTGTCGATGGTCGAAAGAAATGACTCTCTAAGAAGAAGAGAAGTTGGGCTTTCGAGTTGGAAGGCGTGTTATGGTCACACCGAACCATACCTAGACGCTCGACCGGACGAACTCCATTCTTCCTTTCTCATGGAATGGAAGCAATGGCTCCAGCCGAGATAACCATGCCAACTCTACGCCGATAACGTCTTCCCGAAAACAAAGATGCTAACAACGCTGCTATAGAAAATAGCATTGACGACTTGGAAGATGACCGTAAAAGCACTTCTTTGAGTACAAAACTATTAACAACAAGTCTCAAAGTACAACAACAAGAAAGTACGCAAAAGATACTTTGCAGTAGGAGATTTCGTACTCTGAAAAGTGTTTGAGAACACGGTCGAACTTAACACCGGGAAACTCGACGCATATTGGGAAGGCCCGTGCATCATCTATGAAGTCATAAAACCGGGCGTTTACAAAATCGCCACTATGGATGAGGTACCGCTTCCTCAAAGTTAGAACTCCGTCAATTTGAAGCGATACTACTTCTAGAAAGCTCGCCAACTCGGTGAATTTGATGCATTACTTAATGCATCTCAATTTACTTAATTATGTACTGAGAACTGCGTCTTCACTTGATACCTTAGGAGTACGTAGGTAGCTTTCTGGTGTAGCTAGAACTATATAAAATTTTTATAAACCCCCTAGTCGCCTCCCCCCCCCCCAAAAAAAAGTTACACCCCATAGTCGCTAAGGTATTAAGCCGGGATAAACCTCGTAAAATCAAACAAAATCCATGTTTTAGCCAAGTCTTAAAATCTTGTCGAGCTCAATCTCAACAAACTTTTCAAAATCTCAAACTTCACCGAGTCTAATCTCGGGAATCTAATAAAGGCGTAATCCTTATCCTTACAGCCAAGTTCTAGAACTCACCGAGTACAAACCTTGAAAAAAATTAAACGAGAATCGAATTCTTACTCCGAATTCAAATTCAAAAAAATAGTTCTTAACCGTTAAGAGATTAACTCTTCGTAACACTTACGAGATCAGTTCTCGTCAATAGACAAAGCATACCTTTGTACAAATTTAACAAGATTAACTTCTCGTAAAACGACAGAACATAGTTCCCTACAGACTTACGAGATCACTTCTTGTCAAAAGACAAAACATAGCTTTGTACAGATTTAACAAAATTAACTTCTTTCGAAACGTTAGAACAAAGTTCCGTACAGACTAACGAGACCAGTTCTCGTCAAAAGACAAAGCATAGCTTTGTTCAGATTTGCCAAGATTAACTTCTCTCAGAACGACAAAGCATAACTTTGAACAGAATTACAAGATGAAAAGTCTCGAACGAAGACAGAACATGATTTTTGTACAAATAATGAGAAATTCCTTAGACAAAGTTTTACAAATACAATTTTTCGAGTCCGAACTTCTTTAAACTTAAACTGAGTCTTAAAATCTCAGCTTTAAAAGCCGCATAACAAAAGTTCTCATCCTAAGCTAAAACGAGATCAAATTCTCTAAACGCAAGAAGAAACTTGACTAAATGCACAAAACAAGAACATGATTTTGGGGACTGTAATTCGTAAAATGACAAGTCAAATTAATTAAAAAAAATTTTCATTAAATTTATAGTCGAATATCAAACTTCATAACAACCAATGATGTTTTATTTATACAGGAAAATATTTACAAAGGAAAGTACTGATTACAAAAAAGTATGCGCAATTTTCAAAAGCCAAACGGCGGCTACAAAGTAAAGACTACAACAAAGCTTGGAAATTCATGGTGCTTTTGTGAGTCTACTTTCACCAACATTGGAAGCTGGGACAACCAAGTCTCCCGGAAACAGCAATGTCAAGACCTCCTTATTGACGAGGTCCTTAACCTCCTCCATCTTGGCGGTCATTAAGTCGGTGACCTCAGAAGGATGTCGATTCCCCGAGTAGACAAGCACTAGAAAACATTTATTGACCCAATATATTGGGTATACGAGCAATGGGTATTCCTATCTAGGTCATTAAATTGAGCAGCAATTCGGCCAAAACGCTCAGATAGTTCTTCACAAAGAACCTTGAAGACCCTCATGTTTTCAACAGTCAAGGCCTAACAGAGTCGAGAATCAAAGTCCCCCCTTATAGAGTCCAACTCGGCTTGCAACTTTAGAGCCTTTTCCCCAGCCTTCTCAGCGGACTTGAAGGTGGCACCACAATTAGAGTCAGCACAATCAAGCGACTCTGACGGAGCCGCATTTTGAGCTACCAACTTAAGGACATTTTCGCACGCCAGCCTCAACTCGTCTTTGATACGAATGAGCTCCTCGTCAGCACCAGAGAGTTCAGACCGAAGTTCCACCACTTCAAGATAATCTCCAGCAACTCGGGTGGACGAGTTCCTCCGAGAACCGCTCTAGGTTGGCAACAGATTTCTCCTGTTCAAACATAATGTTGTTCATGCAAGTGATAAACTACAAAGACATCGGAAAAACAACAGTTAGAAGTAAGAAGAAAACTAATAATACGAAGCAATGGTTAGAAGTTAACACGTACCCGGAACAGAAAATAGGAAGCCTATTTGTACTGCTCATGGTTCTTCATTTGATCCGGGGAGGGGAGGTGCTCCAATGAGGTCCTAATCTGGCTCATTAAGCTGGCGCAATCCGACCGAAAGTCTAGAATTGAACAAGGACTAGTGTGGTTATGGGTGAAATAGAAGTTAGGGATCCATTTACCCCTTCCACAAGAAGTATCCATAGAACTACTCCTACCACCTCCTTTGGGAGAACCAACCCTCAACTGTGGATCAGCCCTCGCCTTTTTTGCAGGTCGCAAATCTCCGCGACCAGACCTAAAAGGGACTTTTACAATGTCTCGAGATTGAGCAACTGAGGACCTAGAAACCCTAGAAGGCCCTCTAGAAGATCCAGCGTTTAAACCATCAAGCGCAGAGTTCATATTGGCAAAGCTTCAAAACCCATTTTCTCAATAAGAAGAATAGAAGGAAAAGTTAAAGAATTTGAAAAAGCTTCAAAATTGGAAGTAAAAACTTCGAAGTCAGAAGTCGCTAAGGCAGATTGCAAAGATAAAAAGTGAATGGTAAAAGAAGAAGAGGCACGATACTTATAGAGAATTACTGGAAGCCAAAACGACACCAAGCGGTAATTATGACTGAGTGGGGGTAATCGAAGCGATGCCACGCAGTAATAATGATGATTCGCATAAAACCGAGGCGATTGTTTGACTAGCCCACTCATGAACTGACACGTGGACCAAAGATTCTGGAAGTTGATAAACCTTCTGACTCGGAAATTTGGCACCAGAATTTTTCGAGTCTGGGGGAAACAATTGTTGGAGGTGAATCCGAGATCCTACTTTGGTCCACTGAAAACATCAGGTCGAATACAAAATAACAACATGGTTGCAAGCACTAAGTCTTCAACTCGGATAATATATTCGACTAGGCAAAAGTCTCGTCTCAGAAGGTTCTACGAACCTGAATAGAAGTCAGATGACATGTCAGCAAAACAAAAAAATGAAAATTTTCCTGTTCCGACACAGAAAAATCTAGCACGAATCTTAACAGATTCAGTCTTATCAAAACAATTGTAAATCTTCCTTTATTTTCTACACATGTAACCGCCTCTATAAACTATAAATAGAGATACAATCCTTTAAAAAAGGGATCCGCTTTTTTACATACTAAGATCTAATAAGAACACCAAGTCGGCAATTATCTCTACTTGTTATTTAGTTAACTACTCTTGCTCCAATTCAACTCACAAGTGTCCTTGCCCATTCTCTCCCACTCTTTTAATTAGGAACCTTGATTCTATATACTACTTGTGCTAAAACCGGTTCCAACAGTTGAGGCCATCTGTGGGAAGATATCAAAGGACATCTTCACACAAGCAAGAGAAAAGTTCTTAGGAAAGAAGGATGGTTGAAGGCGAAACCACCATCAGCTCACCAGAACGCAGGGAACCTCCCCCTCAAGATCATGTTGACCTAACGAAAGGATCAACCCTGAACTCAACTTGGACTCAGGAGGAGAACCGACAAGAAACTCGCGAAGATACAGATCTTCCACCACCACCACCAGGATCACCGACACTTGGGACCCTAGTGCGCAACTTGATCGTGCAACACGAGCCTTCTAATCGAAGAAACACGTAAAGATTTGACAGGTTCGAATCTCGTTTGAATGAGAGTAGTCTCCCGACTACACAGGTCAACAAGCCATACGGAGAAGCAATGGCCAGTGTTCAAAGGAACTTATTCAGAGGAATACCGAGTCCATAGCTAGTAAATACTTCGGCACATGATCACTCTACAATGCAAAGCATGCCCGGACAGCATGCTCTAACAACTCTGGATGATGCAACCATACTGAAAATGATGGACGACATGAGGTCAAAATTCCATCAAGCTGCCTTTATAATCAGAGTTCTTATGCCACTTCTCTTGATAATCATTTGATTAGGATTTCAAACTTTTATGCTAAGTCCGGTTCAGACAATTGTGCTCTATATGAGAAATGACGTGCAGAGGGAAGACAAAAGGATATATAGTCTAACTTTTAACACATAAGACTGAAAACAAGATTCTAAAAGTTTTACCTCTCTTCAAATCTTCAAACACGCGTGGAATTCTAGGTTGTCATTCAATATAGGTATGAATAATGAGTTTCCACTAGTTGTAGGTATCTTTTTATGGAAAAACTAGAAATGTTTTTTCCTAATAAATACAATGAAGTCAAGAGAACTTCAGTATTTAAGGATATCTTATTATATAAAGTAGAATGTTTCAACTCTTGTTATATAAAGTACAATGTTTCAAAGTTACTCAGTAACAGGATTGTTCCACATGTCAGATCCAACGATTAAATTTTTTTCTGCATTTATATATTAAAGGGAGATTTTCAAAAATACCCCTATTGGCATGTACCCTTTTCAAAATCTACCATTTCCTTTGAAAATTGGGAGAGAGAAATGGTCATTATGAGGTATGTTTTGAAAAAAGGTATTTCAAAAGGGGCATTTTTAGTAATTCGAATTTTCAAAAAATACGTCTATTGGCATGTACCGTTTTCAAAATCTACCATTTTCTTTGAAAATTGGGGGAGAGAAATGGTCATTAGGGGGTATGTTTTGAAAAAAGGCATTTTTAGTAATTCTTCTAAAAATAATCTTATATAAACAAAAATATAAATTAATTAGTTTAAACAAATTAGTCAATAAAAACAAATTTAGCGACTTTAAATCTAATTATTTAATTAAATATAATGTATTTTGTTAACTATTGAATTAATGTTATTATCCTAATTTAACAAACAAAATCTGTTTAGTTAAAAGTCTTATCATAATTTTAACTAACTTATTTGTTGAAATAATTATAACTAACAAAATGAAATTAAGGTTCAAAAATACAACCAATCAAATTAAAGTTCAAAAAAGTAATTAATAATAAACAAAATCTCTATTAACGATATAAAAAATTATTGGTACAAAGAGATAAAGATAAAACCAAATCATGTGAGAAATTATCTAAACAAATATCACTCAAATAAATTAATTAGTTAAAATAAATTGATCAATCAAAAAATCTAAAATTTAAAATCTCTATGATTTTATTACAAATATACGGAAAATCTTATTGTTACGATTTTATTATACTAGAGATATAAGTTAAAAATCTTTTTATATTAAATTTAAAACAAATTGGTACTATTATGTAAATAAAGATATTATTAAGAATTAGTTAAGGAATTTTATCAAATATTATCAATAGATAACTTTTTTTATTTATTATAAAATATATGAATCTATTAACGCTACAACTTTATAATATATAGATATTTGGATTAGGAATATCTCAATACAATATTTTTTGTTATTTTTTTATTGCATTGACTAATAATATTTAAATTAAGTTTCTTACTAAAATCCAGAAAATATTATTTGTTAAAACAAACAGAATCGTATTGAGGTTATTATCAAAATTTCAACAAAATATTTATTTTAAAAAAATGAATGAAAAAAAATCTTAATTGGTTAGAGATTTCTTTTTTAAACCAGCAAAAATCAAATTTTAATTCGTCTTTCTAAACAACCAAAAATCAAATCTTAATTGGTTAAAATTTTATTTTTAACAAAAAAAATTCAAATCTTAATTGGTTATAGATTTTTTTTAACCAACAAAAATCAAATTTTAAATGGTTAAATTTTTTTTTTAATTGTATGTTTTATTGAAATCAAATCAAAAGAAATGATTAGTTTTTAAAAATAATCTTATCTAAACAAAAAGGCAAATTAATGAATTTAAAAAAATTGACCAATTAAAACAATCAAGAGATTTAAAATCTTTATTATATTATTACACATATACAAAAAATCTTATTGCAGTGGTTTTATTATAATAATTATACCATTTAATTAAATAATATTTAAAATTATTATAAAAGCATTCACGTGAATAAATTATTAATAACATACTTTAAAATCACAAAGAACCATATCAATCGTTTGACCATGTTCTTTGGTGTATACCTTCCAGAGGTTTAGAATTTTGGCTTAAATCCTCCAAGTTTCTTTGCTAAATTTTAACGAAGAAATTTCTGAAAAATATATGATGAATAAACAACAATTGAAAGAAAAAAAAGTGTTAATTTTTGTTGGTTTTATTAAATTTGTCCCGAGATTTCTCTGATATAGACTCCGATTAAAATTTATATTATGTTAGGATTAGGAATATATTTTGTTTGATTTTCCTTAGATATAAAGTATTTAGTTAATTATTGAATTAATGTTCTTATCATAATTTAATAAAAAAACAAAATCTTTTTAATTAAGGATCTTATCATAATCTTAGCAAACTTATTTTTTTGTAAAAACTTAGAAAAGTGTGCCTGATTTAAAATTTGACCAATCAAATCAAATCAATTAAGATTTATTGTCAACAAAAAGACAACTGAATCAAGTGACAAATTATCTAAACAAATTTTATTGAGACAAATTAATTCTCTAATACAAACCGACCAATCATAGATTTTAAATCTCTATTATATTATTATAAATTATACAGATAATTCAACACTATGATTTTATTATAATAAAGATTTTATCATAATCTTAATAAACTATGGTTCAACCAAATCTATTGAATTAATAAAACCTGTTAATTAAAATCCAATCAACTTCAACTAATTTGTCTTGACGAATCTATCCAATTAAGGTACTTATCGTTAAGTGTCAACCTTATTATAAGGTTAAAAGATTCTGTTAAGAGATCTTATCAATTAAGCCAACGTCAACCTTATCATAAGGTTTAAAAATTCTGTTAAGAGAGCTTCTCATAATTAAGCCAACCAATAGCAAAATTTGTTAAGAATCTTATCATAATCTATTGAATTGATTAAATTTATGTAGTTTAACTAATCAAATCGTAATAATTTAAATTTATTGATATAAAAAGACAAATATTTAACCGAATCATGTCATAGATTATCCAAACAAATTTTTTCAGTCAAATTAATTATCTAATACAAATGGACCAATCAAAGATTTTAGATCTCTATTATAATATTATAAATTAAACGGATAATTTAACGCTACAGTTTTATTATAATAGAGATTCTATTCTGCTAGAATTACGATAAATAACAATTATTTTTGTGATAAAGCTAAATATTGAAAAAATCAATTTAAAAATCTGTTTTATCATTTTTAAAAATAAATAAATACAAAAGAATTTCTGGTCGTTGGATTTTGACAAGTGTAATCATCTTGTTAATGAGTAATTTTTACATCCAACTTTATATAATAGGATTTAGGATTATCAAGAAATTTTTATAATATGTTTTTCTTATTTTTCATTGTGAAAATTATTTTTTAAGAATATACATACATTAAAAATTTATATTATTTGTTACGACAATTATATTCTGTTAGATTCCATTGTTAAGAATATAAAAATGTTTTTTATATGAATTTTTTTTATAATTATTTTTTAAATATAATATTATTTAATTTTATACTTAGTATAAAATAAATATTTATGAATATTTTTATTTTAAATTATAATAAAATAATTATTTACAATCCTTTTTATATTAGGATTGTGGATAGAGTTATATATATTTTGTGATAAAGATAAATATTTTAAAAAAATCTATTTAAAAGTATATTTATCTTCTTATTTCTAATACCTAGTTTAATTGCTAGTAACATTTAGTTTTTTTTGTTTTTTTTTAATTTCATCTTATCAACAATTTTATATATATTAAGTATGAAGTTGCATAATATTTACAATTATTACATATTATCAATTAAGTCTATATACTATGTGTTGGAGGTGGATTTGAGATCCTACTTTGGTCCACAATAACAATCGGTATCCGGAAAACCATTAAGTTATAGACTCGGCTAGTAGTCATCTTGGCTTTCAATTGTTAACCCGGATAATTCCTCGTCGGTAGATCAACAAAACTAGAAGAAAGACGGACAACTCGTCATCGAAGAGAAAAGGAAGTTTTCCTATCTAGCAAGAATCTTCTTGGATATTTACAAATCTGAAAAACGTAATCTTTCCTATTTTCAAGGAGTTATAACAGTCTCAATGATCTATAAATAGAGGTGAAAATCTTTGAGAAAAGGATCTTCCTTTTTGGCCACTTTTGAACTCGGTTAATAAAGAATACAACCCGATCATCTCTAGCTCGAGCAATATGTTCTCCACTCTCCAAGTTTGATCTGAAACCTAGCTTGTCTTCCCTCTAATTTAATCAGAGCTTGATCTAGAACAATGGTGCTAAATCCTGCTTGAACAGTTGGCACCGTTTGTGGGCAAGATTTCGTAGGATTTCATAACCCAAGAGAGGAAAGAGATCGCTGAAAAGCAAGAATGTCAGGAAACAACGTTACCATCCGTTCCCCAGAGAAGACAACTCCTAATCTAACTGAGGAGCAGACAGACTTGACTCGCGGATCACCTCTGAACTCTGCTCAGACCTAGGAGAACCTTCGAGAACAATCTCGGGAGGTTATTGACCTTCTAAGACCTCTGACAGAGCCGCCATCACTCGAAGTGATGATACAAAACCTGCTGGCACTACAAAAAACGGCATATAAGAGAAACACTGAAAGATTTGAGTGTCTCGAGGCGAGAGACATGACTAGTCGCAACGACTTGCAACCCACACAAAACAACCGTCAGAGCGATGAGGTACTCACCAGCATAAAGAGAAATCTGTTTGATCAGACTCCAAGTCCGCAGCTATACCAAACTGTGGAACAAAGCCTGATCCCAAATAAGCTTGTTTTGACACAGTCGACTACATCAGCAATGGACATTGCGAATATTTACAAGATGATGGAAACTCCCTGTTCAATCAGGCAACCAGTTCGGTGCTAGAGATTGGGAAGATCTTAGCCCAAGCTTGAAACTCTCGTTTTCTTAGAGAATGAGATGGGTCCCGGTAAACCAAGGACCGAGACTATGCTGCCTATCGTACGACAGAACAGCAGCTCCACTGGACTTAATGTTATGATGGGAGGTACAAATTACCACCCAGACCAAGAAGATGCGGCGTATTGTCAGCTTTTTGCTGAAAACTTGACTAGAGATACGTTGGTATGGTTCACAAAGCTACCAACAGGGTCAATTGAAGGCTTTAATCAACTAGCCGAGCTATAATAAAGCAGTATGCAATAAATGTAAATCAAGATACCTTCACAGCTGAGCTGCGATCATTGAAGCAAGGAATCGACAAGAATTTGAAGTCATACCTCGGGCGTTTGTGAAGAATAATGACCGAAACTAAAGTCAGCAACGACATGGGCATCGAAGCACTGAGAAGCAGAATGGTTAGCGACGAGGCCCTATGACGAGACCTCTTTGTGAATTGACCAACCATAGTATCGGATTTCTTATGAAGAGCAGTGAAGCATGCTGAATACATCAAGGAAAAACAAATTCTCCCGCGAAAAAATAGAAGGTTCAATGCAATTTTGGATCGAAAGAACCAAAATAGGAATACCAGGAACCAAGACAGCATTGTATTCGGAGTAGAGCAAACACAGCTACAGGCTTTCAAGTCGGCTAGAAAAATAGTCCGGCTAGAAAGAAACCATGGAATAACACTTACAATGGAGACAAGTGCTACGCTTTCACAATCGCGCCGGTCATCAACCTTAAAATGTATATAGCTCCAGTAGCTACTTGCTGAAAAGTTCAACCGGGGCGAGTTAAGCGTCTCCAACAAGGAAACCCAGCGGTTTCGATAACAAAAGCAAAAGGAGGCCAAATTACAAGAAGCGGCCAGCAAGTCGACCATTCAAAAAAATGCTTCTAATGATGGAACAAAAAAGCACAAAATATTGACCCCAAATTTTTGAGTAGGAAGGTCCAAGGGTAGACATAGCTATCATTATGGGAAGCCTCCAATCTTGTAATGACACTATACGGTCAATCAAGAAGTACGAGCAAAAGGCAGTAGCCATAGTAAGCCTCAAAAACATGGCTCTATCAGAAAACTTCACGCCAGTCGACTCGAAGATATCGTTTTACCCAGAGGATCTTGAAGGGGTGAGCTTTCCGCACAATGACCCACTAGTCATCAAACTCCAAGTTGCCTACTGCGACGTACCTCAGATACTTATTGATATCGGAAGTTCAGTCGATGTAATCTTTAAAGAGCCTTTGGACCGGATGGCGCTACATGATCTAAGGATTAAACCGGTTGATTGAACCTTGACTGCATTCAATGGAAGTTCCATACACGAGATAGTAACTATCAAGCTATCAATCTGAGCAGCCAGAATAACAAGGTCAATAACATTGCTGGTAGTCGACAAATCACCAATTTACAACATGATCTTGGGAACTGATGTTGGTCAAGTTTTATCCTATATTTCTACTGCAAGTGCACAACAAATCGAGTGGTAATCTAGGATCGTATCCACAAGGACCAAGTAATCACACTATTAGTTCTGAAACTAAACTAGAGCTAAGACGAATAGAAGGTTGGTTGTAAATTGAATTAAAATAAAACTAACGATTAACAATAAATTAATTAAAACACCAAGCTTAGGAAGTTCTTCGAGAAACTAGGGAATTCAAACAAGGAAACTATTCAGGCAACATTCATTCAACAATATCAACTCAGACATAAAATTATAACCAATCCACTATCATAGTATCAATCACTATATCCAGCAACCTAATGATCCTAACTATCGTTGGTACCAAGAGGCTAATATGCATTATCGATCAGGTCAGATAAGTCCACAATCAACCTTAAGATCAGCTATCACGGTTAAGGATTGATTGCTCACCTAATGAGATCCAATTTCTAACAAGCTTTTGGAATGTTAGGTAATCTAAGATCATAGATTAGTTAGCTACTATAATCTAAGCATTAAGAGTATCAATTAGGTGAAGAACACATCAAGCAATTTCTATTTGTTCATAATTTATCAATCCGCTACAACCCTAGAAAATCATAAACTTGATTGGGGAACAACTCAGACATGGTGAAGAAAATCATATTGCAAAATATAATGAAAAACATAAAAGTAAATTGTATTGAAATAAGAGGGTTCAGAATTCTTCTCCAATTGTGTAAAGATTGAAATCTCTCTCCCAAAAACTCAAATACAGGTTGTTCTCTCGTAATAATCGTTATTCTAAAATATAATGAAAATTGGTCTTATATAGGTCCTAAAAACATAGGTGCAAAATAGGAAAAATTAGGTTTTCTCCTTGTCAGCTTCGATGATCGATCGATCAAGGGTGCCGATTGATCGGTCAAGGTTAAATGCTCAATCTCTAAAAGGTTAAGTCGATCAACGGATCGAGTGAATCTCTTGCTGAACATCGAGGATCAATCGATCAAGTGTGTGGATCGATCCATCGCTGCTCTATGGCTGAAATTCTAAAAATTGCTCTAATTCATCTTTGACCAAGCTTTGAGGGCATAATCCGAGCTTAACCTGTTTTTACCTGAAAAGACTCTATAAAGCAAACAAACATTCTAAAAACATGTGAATTAATGAGCTTAAAACTGATAAAATGAGGTATATCAATTACCCCAGACTTACCTTCTTGTTTGTCCTCAAGCAAAAAAAGAAAATATCGAAAGAAAGATTCCACTCCAAAGAACTCATTCGTCATCAGGCCACTGCATATCACTCACATAGTAAACCACACAACACTTACCTGTCAGGATCGAGACCACCTTGTACCTAAGCTGAACTCCACAATCCAAGCAAGTAATCCAAGTTCACCATATTGACTTCCTAAAGCTTCTAAGTGCGGTCTCATCAAGGGAATATCGATCAAAGGACCATGGATTCTTTTCCAGCCATAACCTAAACACAAGGCTATCTTCCTATGGTTCCTTTCCTCTCATTTTATTCACCTTGCAGCCGATTTTTCCCTACTTACCTAGGGTATCATTTTTTTTATCGGCTGCACAATCAATTTCTCCCTGCTTACCTAGGTATCATTTTATTTTTTCTATTGGTTTTCCAACAAGATATCTCCCTACTTACCTAATCATTTTATTTTATTTTTCAAGTGGTTGGATGTTTAGCAACTCAAAGAATGAAGGCAAAAAGTGGCTTCATTGGACCCAATTTTTTTGTCCTTAGCCAAGTTTAATGTTACTTCAACTTCGTTTTATAGCTACTGTAGAATATAAACACTCGAGCTAATAAAGAGGGGAACCATACTCACACAGATAAGTCTCTCAGGACTGAAAAGAGGAATCTGATCCGATGCGTACCAATCCCCTAACCAGAAATTAAGTCAAGTTAGGGGTAAAGCCGACACAAGATCCCTTGAAAACCGACATAGATATGGGTGGTACTTAAGTAGTGCCAAGCCTCTAGGTTTTCTAATAGTCAATCGATCCCTGACAAACAAACATTGATGGTACTTAGTTCATGACATGCAGCAATCCTCAAAAATCATAGTTCTAAGCAATCAATTTATAGACATCAAAAAGTCAACAAGTAATCAAATAGTGCATTAGTAACAATGAGCATCCTCCCCTAGACTTATTTCACACTGTCCCGGTGTGAAAACAAGAGTGAAAAAGAATATCTCGAGTAAAAATAACAAAAATCAGGAGTATCAAAGTAAGGGAATAAAAACGGTGAACTTGTACCCATGATCGATCGATCTCTGCCTGTGAGCGATCGATCAGGGTTTTCGTGAGCTGTAGATTGATCAAGGATTGATCTACCAATTGAGCGCATGAAGCATGGAGTCGCTGATCGATCGATACGATGGTCTTGGTTGATCGTTGAATCGCGTGTACACCCATTTTCTATCCATGATCGATTGATCGTTTGACTAATCGATCTATTGCTTCCCGATTTCCTGAAACCAAACAAAATAAAACAGCAAAAACAAGAAAAAAAAGAATGCAAAACGAAATCTGAAAACTTACTAGTGGGTTGCCTTCCACTCAGCGCTTGTTTAAAGTCATTAGCTTGATTTGAAGGCCCTTAGCTCAGTGGAACATAAGTCAAGGGGATGGAAGTTTCCTTGGCTATGTCCATATCGGCAAAGTAATACTTCAGACATTATCCATTCACAACAAACTCGCCTCCTTTTCCATCGAACAATACTACAGCTCCGTAGGGGCGCACTTCCTTGATGGTGAAAGGTCATGACCACCTTGACCTAAGATTTACAGGGAAAGTTTCAAACGAGAACTAAAAAAAGATCTAAATCATTGAGAGCAAAACTTCTGTGAAGGATACACTTATCATGTGCTGCCTTAGCCCTTTCTTTGTAGATCCTCGTATTGTCATAGGCCAAGTGTCTGATCTCTTCTAAATCATGTAGCTGCAAGGTCTTCCGTTCGGCTACCGGCTTGATATCATAGTTCAAATGCTTTATAGCCCGATTTGCCTTATACTCGAGCTCACCTGGAAGGTGACAAGACTTCCCATAGACCAGATATAATGGGGCTGTATCCAAAGGAGTCTTGTAAGCTGTCTTAAATGTCCAAAGAGCTTCATCGAGTTTCAAATACCAATCCTTCCTCGTCGAACAAACAGTTTTTTGTAGAATGCTATTGATCTCTCGGTTTGAAACTTCAACCTGTCCACTTGTCTGAGGGTGATATGGTGTACCCACTTTGTGATGAACTTCATACTTCTTAGAAGACTATTGAATGTCTTGTTGATGAAATGAGAACCACCATCGCTGATAACAACTAG
>OVBA01005233.1:0-20577 GCA_900406435.1 Lepidium aucheri
TGTAAAATATTTCGTCACGATTTACTTGTAAACATATCGTCCTTAATTCGTCATAAAACTATTCGTCCTTAATTTGTTGTAAAATAATTCTCTCTAATTCGTTATAAAATTGTCCTCTCTAATTCGTTGTAAAATAATCCTCTCTATTTCGTTGTAAAATAATCCTCTCTAATTCGTTGTAAAATAATCCTCTCTAATTCGTTGTAAAATAATCCTCTCTAATTCGNCTCTAATTCGTTTTAAAATATTCCTTGTTAAATCGTTGTAAATGTTCCAACGAATTTACATCGTTTGCTTTACAACGACTTTACAACGACGCTTGTAAGATTTACAACGACTTTGCAACGAACGTTTTACGACGTAATTACAACGAAATCATGTGCTTGCAAAATTACCAACGCTTTTACAAGGAAATTCTTATTACGACGATCTGTTTACGAGGAAATTCTGTTCGTCCCTATTTCGTTGTAACAAAAATTGGTGTTGTAAACATAGTGTCTTATTGTAGTGATGGGATTACACCAAAGCATATCAAAGAATCAATGAGAACAATGTTTGGGCTGAAGTTGGATTACACTTCGTCTTATAGAACATTATTATGTGCACAGAAATTGGTGCGAGGGTCACCCGAGGATGGATATGGGACGTTGTCTTCTTATTTGCATCTTTTGCACAAAACAAATCCAGGAACAATCACTAGCCTTGAATTCAATGAATATAATAGATTTAAATATCTACTTATATCGTTTGGAGCCTCTATAGCTGGATTCCAGTTTCTTAGACGAGTCATTGTAGTTGATGGGTGTCATCTCACAGGGAAATATGAGGGTGTTTTGCTTGTGGCATTGTAGTTGATGACCTAATGTTATCCATCAGATTTTTGAAATAAACCCTTCCCCTCGGTAATTCTCAAACTCAGCAAGATTCATAACCATACTAGCAAACCAAAATAAAATGTTTGTTGACGACCTCACTCCTTCAACAAAAGACGTGTAGATGCACAAAAAACCTAACCTCATCCGATTTTCTCGAGACCATGTCCCACACAACGAACATGCTTCGACCAAATCTGCAGAAGTTGGTCCAACTCTCAAGGGAACTCTAAGTAGTTCCCAAAACGCTCTCATCTCATCAGTCTGTTCGGTTCTGGAGGCTTGTCAACATACTCTACATACTTACACTCCAAGTCAGTGAGATGTTTGAACTCATTTAGAGAGAACCTAATTGGTTGTGCCTCAATGACACACCAGAACTCATACTTTTTTTTACACTCCAACTCTAGAGCATGCAGATAATAGATAATTCTTGATGCCCACTCAAACTTCAGCTCATGGAATTTCACAAACACACCAACTTTAGAATGGCGTAGTTCATCCCATTCATCTTCGCTTAATGCATTTTGTAATGCATTCATCAGCTTGGTATTCTCACTGTAATAGTTAATGCTTCTTGGTGGCGGTTCTGGTTCTGAATCTTTTGTGAACCACCGTAATGGAAACTCTGGAATATCCATATCCTGTAAATAGAAATAAGAAAATATATAAATTTTAAGTCTATATTTTAACTCTACACATAAAGTCTACAACAATATCTACATAATAAATCTACAATTTAAGTGTACAAATAAAGCCTACGAATAATATCTACAAGTTAATTCAACATTTAACTATACAAATAAAGTCTACGAATAACATCTACAGGTTAAGTCTACATTTAACTCAACAAATAAAGTCTACGAATATCATCTACACGTTAAGTCTACAAGTTAAGTCTACAAGTTAAGTCTATAAGTTAAGTCTACAAGTTACGTCTACAAGTTAAGTTTACAAGTTAAGTCTACAAGTTAAGTCTACAAGTCAAGTCTACAAGTTAAGTCTACAAGTTAAGTCCACAAGTTAAGTCTACAAGTTAAGTCTACGAAAGCATCTACAGAATAAGTCTACATTTTAACTCTACACACATTAAAACTAAACAAATCTGCAATTCTATCGAAAAAATCTCTAATTTCATCGAAAAGACCTGCAATTTTATTAACCAAATCTGTAATTTTTACCCTAAAATTTTTCCAAAATTACTCAAAAAAATCTGAAATTTTATCGACCAAATTTGCTATTTTAATCCATGAAAATCTGCAATTTTTTTGAACAAATCTACAATTTTTACCCTAAAAAATCAATCAAATAATTAACAAAACAATAGATCTGAGAATATATGACCAGCGAATAGATCTAAGAATATTTCTGGTGACCAAAAGAGAGGATAACCGGTAAGAGAGGAGAGCCACCGATATACCTCCGATTTCCCTACAAAATAGTAAGCTTTGTTAGAGAAAGAGAGAGAGAAATCATGAGGAGAGGGAGAAAGAAAGGAAGTGGAAGAGGTAGCATCACCGGCGGTTGAGGAGAGGAAGTCTCGACAACCGGCGACCAGACGAGAGGAGAGGAGAGGAGACCCACCGAAACCCTGCGATTCAAGAGACCGATAGAGAAGAAGAGAGAGAGGGGAGATGTGTGAAGGAGAAGAGAGGGAGATAACAAAGAAGAGGGGAGTATCGGTGGAGATAACAATAAAGAAAAGGGGAGTACGAGATAACGGTTTTAAGATCCAGCGACAGAACACGGTCGACGTTGGTCGGAGATGACAGTGGTGAGGGTAGAGAGAAAATGACTGTAAAAAACAAAAAAGAGGCTGTTGATTTTTTTACACACAAAATTTCTTTTTATATGTAGGTTAAATTTGTGAGTGTACTACTTGGTTCAATGTTTGGTTATTGCCAAACCAAACTGATATTTCGGGTTTTGGTCAATTTTCTGGGTCTGAATTAAAAAATTTGAATTGTAGATTTAATATTAAGTCTACAATAGATTTAAAACTACTTTGTAGACTTTCTTTAAGTCTACACTGTAGGCTTCAAAATAAATCTACATTGTAGACTTTATTTAAAATATACACTAACCCCTAAACCCTAAACCCTAAACATATTTTCTAAACCAAATATTTGTTATTTTATATTTAATAGTATAACTCATTACCAACTCATAATGTCAAATATTGTTAGATTAATTTCATAAATTTAAGTTTTAAATTTTAATTTTAATATTCCCTCCGTTTCATTTTAATTGTCGTTCTAGGTTGTTTTACGTAGATTAAGAAATTTTATAATTTGACTATATTAACCCCAAAATAACATTAAATTACAGTCTTAATTACATTATCTATTAGTATTATGTGGAATTTATACCAAGTCTATATTTGGAATTTTAGTATAAAAATTATATTGAAAAATGAGAATGACAACTAATTTGAAACAAAAAAAAAAGTCTAGAATGACAACTAATATGAAACGGAGGGAGTACTTTATAAGAAATCTACACTAAAGACTTTATAAGTCTATACTAACCTCTAAACCATAAACATAATTTAATAAACCAAATATTGCTAATTTAATATTTCATGGTCACAACTTTAAGAAAAACATATTATTGAAATCAAAACTTAAGATTTCATGAAGTACATACCATATTTAAATAAACTTAATGTCTAAAGTTAGTCTCAAACCCTAAAGTGATATATCATATACTCATTACCAATTCACAATGTCAAAATCTAAAATCTAAGAAATATGATATTTGTTAGTTTAATTTCAAAAATTTAATCTAATTACTTCTTAATTGCTTATATTTTGGTTATACATACTAATAGTTCATCAAATTATTTTTTTATTATATAGAAAATTAAAAAATAAAATTAACCACAAAAAAAACTTTATTTTAAGTTTACAGTGTAGATTATAAATTAAGTCTACTATGTAAACTTAAAATGTACCATGTAGACTTTACTTGTAGACTTACGAAGGTTAAAATTATAGTTGTAGTATTTGTTTTTTTATTTGTTCATTAAAGAGAATATTATAAATTCACAAGCTTTTTGAGTTAGTTTTACATTTGACTCAAATAAAGGTCTAATTTTGTATTTAATTTCAAATTTTATGTCATTTTTAATAATTCCCCCTTTTATATACAGATATGGTAATATCATATGTGTAAAAATTATATAGCCGCATGTGTGTGTTTGGTATCAAGTGGTTCATATTTGTTCACTTTATCAAATTAAAAGTGCTGCTTCGATCCAAAAAAACAACATTAATAAACAACAAGAGGGATTATAAGTATATCATAATTGTATTTGAATTGACAGTAAGTCAAATAGTCTCAAGTTTGATATATTGTGGCTAGTGCTTGGTAACGATATGTAACTATTGGATAATAAGAAATAAGCTCAATTCATCGGAAAATAATTCATATCAAGATGAATACGTATTTGTTTTTGTATATTAAACAATTGTATTGTAGGTGACATTTAGTCTAGTAACAGCTGGTAAGTCCACTAAATACAGACACACTTGTATATCAGAAATCAAGTTTTACTGCCTACATTACGTAGAAATTTGGCTACTAAGCCGACCAATTGTAACCCAATGTTGAAAAAAAAACGATTATATCAATAAATTTTAAACTATGATTCAAACTCTCACAATGGGATACATACAATTTACTAGAGTTGAATTTCAAGAAAAATTTATAACATATACATTCTTTTGTCAAACAATACCAAATGGAGATTATACGAAACTATTAGATCAAATTTTGAGAGAAAATATGGCAGATGAGATTTAACCACTTGACCAAAACCAATTTTTTAATAATTATTTAACCATTGAGTTAAAAATATTTCCCCAATGAATAAATACTCAAAACCATTAAAGTTTTGTAAAAAAAAATGAATGAATAAATGTAAATGAAATTGGCTCATAGAGTCACGAAAGGGTCGTAGTTGTTTCCCAAACTGCATCAAGCTCCCCTAGTTGCCTCCATTTTTTATTCTTTATTTAAATATTTATAGTAAATTGCACCAAAAATATTATATATATATATATATATGTACTTCTTTATTTTTTTCCTGTAGTTATAATCTCTATTATAAAAAACTGTAGCGTTAAATTGTCCAAATAATTTATAATAATATAATAGAGATTTAATATTTATGATTGGTTCATTTGTATTAGATAATTAATTTGTCTGAATAAAATTTATTTAGATAATTTGTCACATGATTCAGTTGTATTTTTGTCTTTTTGTGACAATAAATTTTTATTGATTTGATTTAATTGGTCAAATTTTAAATCAGCCATATTTTTAAAGTTTTTACAAGAAAATAAGTTTGTTAAGATTATGATAAGATCCTTAATTAAACAGATTTCATTTGTTTGTTAAATTATGATAAAAAAATATTAATTCAATAATTAACTAAATACTTTATATCAAGGAAAAAAACAAAAGATATTCACAACCCTAACAGAATATAAATTTAATCAAAGTATATACAAGAGATATCCCCGGACAAATTTAATAACACCTCTCGATTATCGTTTCTTCATCATGTATTTCTCTGAAATTTTTTGTGGAAACCTAGCAAAAAAACTTAGAGGATTAAAATCAAAATTCTAAACCTCTAAAAAGTATACACCAAAAAACATGGTCAAACGATTAACATGGTTCTTTGTGATTTTATGTTATTAATAATTTATTCATGTGAATAATTTTATAATAATTTAAAATATTTTGTAACTAATTGATATCTCTATTATAATAAAACTGTCGCAATAAGATTTTTTGTATCTTTGTAATAATATAATAAAGATTTTAAATTTCTTGATTTGTTTTGATTAGTCGATTTGTTTAAACTTATTAATTTGTCTTTTTGTTTAAATAAAATTATTTTTAAAAACTAATGATTTATTTTGATTCGATTTCAATAAAAACATACAATTAAAAAGGAAAATTTAACCATTTAAGATTCGATTTTTGTTGTTTTAAAAAAGAATTTCTAACCAATTAAGATTTGAATTTTGTTTGTTAACAAATAAAATTTTAGATGATTAAGATTTGATTTTTGTTGGATTAGAAAGACTAACTAAAATTTGAATTTCACTGGTTTAAAAAAGAAATCTTTAACTAATTAAGATTTGATTTTTGTTGGTTTAAAAAAAATTTTAGTTGAGATTTATAATAACCTTAATATAATTTTGTTTGTTTTAACAAATAAGTCTTTTGGATTTTGATAAGAACCTTAATTGAAATATTTTTGGGCAACGTAATAAAAACAACACAAAATATAGTATTGAAATATTTTTAATCCAAATCTCTATATATAATTAAATTATAGTGTTAACAGCTTCATATATTTTATAATAATTCAAGAAAATTATCTCTTTATAATATCTGAGAATTTTTTTTAACTAATTATTATTAAACATAAAAATCTATATCAAAAACATTTCGGGAAAAATTTAACAATACAAAAAAAAATTGTACTCCTTTTTTCTCTCAATTTTTGTTTTTTTTCATCGTGTATTTCCCTGAAAATTTTTTATTGAGACCCAACAAATAAACATGGAGGATTGAAGTTAAAATTTAACAATACAAAAAAAAAATTAACAATACAAAAAAAATTTGTACTCCTTTTTTCTCTCAATTTTTGTTTTTGTTCATCGTGTATTTCCCTGAAATTTTTTAATTGAAACCCAACAAATAAACATGGAGGATTGAAGTTAAAATTCTAAAATTCTAGAAAATATACACTAAAGTACATGTTCAATTGATTGATATGGTTCTTTGTGATTTTAAGTTACGTTATTAATAAGTAAATACCTTTAAAATATTTTAAAATATTTTCTAATCAATTGATATATTTATATATTGATATATATAGGGTGATAAAATTCACTGTAATGTGAAGAAGAATAAATTGGTTTCTAAATTCATAAAACTTCTTGAACAATGAAGTAGTAAAATCATTACAAACCTACAAGTTTCTCCTACAACTCGAGCTTACCGTACTTCTACTCATAACTTTAAGGTCTCTTTCATGTACACAACCACAATTAAGCCAACATGTCCTCTAGCAGATTCTGTGTTCGGATTAAAATTGGTTGATTACCCTGAATTACTTGAAGAAGACTTAGAGATATATATCTTATACATAAGTAATAATTTTTTTTAATATATTATTTTAGATTGTAAATATTAATTATTGAAAATAATAATATTTTTTATATATAAAAAATATTATTTATCTTATAAATTTACATACAATCGAAACTTTAGTAAATATATTTATTAGAATATGTATATATATTGATTATGAATATTATTTATTAAAAATAAGTATACGTTTCATATATAAGACATAAAAACAGAAAAATCTATAATCTCAATATAAATATGCAGAAAATAAATCAGTTTTTCACAAAACATTACTTATATATAGAATATATGAATAAATATATATTTTTAATTATAACATAACAAAACGAAATAACTGATGCTATCAACATTTATAAAAACTAAATAACTAATGATATCAACTTTCAAGTTTTCACAAACTAAAAGTTATACTAGTTATCTTAAATATCGGTTTTGGTAATCTACAAATACATATTAATAAGATGATTATACACACATTTATCTTAGTATATACTTGCTAAATTGATTAAAATATTAATAAATAAAAATATGTGTCAAATCAATTCTATAAAACAAAAATATACATGTATCTATAAACTTAAATGAATATGAGTTTAAAACCCTATATATATATATATTTATATTAGTATATACGTGATAAATTACTTATAATATTAATATATAAAATATATGTTCTATAGATAATGTATAACACAGTAAAATTAAGCATAGATCTTAGAACCTAAATATATACGGGTTCAAAACCCTAAATAAATACGTATCTAACAATTAAGTTATAAACGAGTCTAAAACATAAATAAACATGAGTCAAAACATAAATGGCACGAGTAAAAAAAATTTATATGCAAAATTATATATATCAAAACTTAAGTAAACAGAGATAAAAAGTATATTTCGTTTACAACACCAATGATCACTATAAAAAAATTTTAATATATCAAATATATATAATTAATTAATTAAAAAATTTACACATACAAATCAAACTATAAAACAAATAAATATTACATAATCCGTGTATACCATGGGACATCATCTAGTATAAAAATAAGTTTATAAAACAAGCAAAATTGGTAAAACGTTTATATTCTAGAGTGAAAAATGTATTGGTTCGTAATCCATGATAGTGGAGCGTAATTTGCATAAAGAGATTACGTGTGTACGAACTCTATGTCGAATTTAGTGGTCGTCATTATTCTAAGATAAATGGAGACAAACTTCGAGTTCTATTATGTTGCCGACGTCAAAAATAAATTATACAATGTTTTTAGTATCTATTCTTTTTCGAAAAAATCTATGTTGTCGAAGTATTGTGAATGGACGCAATAACATATGAAAGAATTTGTAAAAAATATAATAAGCTTTTTGGGTGAATATTGGCCAATCACATTAGCATATGAACTGCAAGATAATGAGCTTAATCATTAGGACGAATGATAGGTTCATAGCAACAGAAAAATGTCGTTCGTGGTTACAATGATAGATTTATGTAGAGTTTTATTAATTTGTCTGATTATGTTTTGGTTTACGTTTCGATATGTGTTTTTTTGTCAATATTAGATTATAACTGAACCGACCCATTAGCCAAATTACTACATAATGTAAATGTTGAGATTTAATCTCTGGATGTACAAGTGCGCATACTTTTAATTGACTTACCACCAGACTATTAGGTTAAAGGTCACTTGCAGTTTATATATGTATTTAAAGCAATGGTTTTGATTGGTAACACTAAAACTAACGATTAGTAGTTTAAAAAAAACTAAACAATTGATATGTGTGTTGAAAATTAATGGTTGAAACTAATAATATATGAGTATTTAACCGCTAAGTTCAAACGAATTTATTTATGGACATTTGTTAATTAACTGTTAGCTCTAACCGTAAAAACGATTTTACATTAATGAAACTTCTTTCTATCACCATTTTTTTTTAATTTGGGTGTTCTCAAATCTTATAGGAGTTTAGGCTATTTTCCTAAAGATAATATAGCCCACGGATAGACTTTTACCTTTTGGTATTCAAATAAGTCAAAAGCATAAATTTATATTTGTGTGTAGGGTGACCAAAAAAATATGACTTAGTTTTACATACCATAAAAATTGAATATGGGAACTCTTTAAAATCTCAAACCCTTCCCCTAAGCCTTATCACTTTATCCATACAAAATTACCAATCGGATCAATGTATAATGTTACTTAGCTTTTTCTTTTGTTAATTGGTTTACTATTGATTATCACTTAGCGTTTGCATACGATTAATCTAAAGGACAAATATAAGTTCACGATTTATGATACCTCAAGGTCCTCAACCAAGTTGTTACATCCTTTTTTTTATGACATTAAATAGTTTTCACGAGGAGATGAAAATTGTATTATGTAAAATATGATCTTTAATTTATACGTAGTTGACCATTTTAAATATATATTGGACGGTAATGTTTAGTATTTGTTTAATCGAAGCAGAAAACAATTTGGAAAATAAAAATATCAATGGAAGAACAACCTAATCATTATTAGACTAGATGTTTATAGTAGTTTATATACTAATGCATTGAAAGTTTAGCATTTTTCTCATATATTTTTAAAAACTCAACATCTCCATATGTTTTAAGGCTGTGCAAAGTTGATTGTTATAAATTAACCAAGACTGATTCTTAAATTTATTTATTACAACACATGTAAAGATGAAAATAAGTGGGTCTAGAATTCTTGTTCTTCATTTGTATCTAATTGATCCTCTCTTTCTTTTTTTCTAATTTCACCATTTCCAAAAAACTATAAGATTTTATTTTTATCGGTTCAGAAGTTTGTTTTCTTATTTGTGTAGTGTTTTTGTTTGTGATAAGAAATTTCGACATCCGTTATGTTTTCTTTTATTTTGTAGTAACTTAATTAGCTCTTTTGGTGCGAATTTATTTGCCGAAACTGTTTTTCGTAGTTTTTTTAAAGTTTTAGTAGTATTTTGTAGCTTCTTTTTATTGAGTTAATTGAGATTTTGTATTCCTCGTTTGGTTGATAAATATCTTTCTTCTTTTTTGTCAAAGAGATTAATATATAAATCACCATCAAAAAAAGGTGTGGAAGAAGATTACAACACTAAGTCATATACTGTCTCTCTAATAGAACGAGCAAGAGAATTAGTTTTATGGTTTAGAGATCTCGGAATTACATGTAAGGAAAATATACGAAACAATGACTTCAACTTGAGGATAAATATCTTTCTAGCCAGAAAAAGAAAAAAAAGTGGGTCCATATGTTCTTACACATGTGTCACTTACAAATATTAATTAATAATTTAAAAAAACAATTCATTATATAACAACAAAATCAAAAAAAAAAAGTCCAAAAAATGACAAGAAAAAAAATATAGTACGACCCGACCCTTAATTCGGTTGCCCCGTTGGTGTTATTTAGCTTGGCCATTGGTGTTTCGATGCGCCACTTAGCTTTCAAAGTCGTCTCTCTAAATTCCTTTATTAAGCCATAATCTCACTTTAATTATATACTTAATTTCGCTTTATCTTCTTAATCGTCATGTAATCCATAAAAATCTTCGATATATTTACTTTCTCTATTTATTTATATCAAACAAGTCAGCAATATGCTCATTATTTTATATCTCACACATTGTATATGTTTCAGCTACCCATAGGATTCTAATGCTTCTATTTATTTATTATATTACAATGACGTTTAATTTGACGTTGATTTTAAGAAAATATTGGATTCAATTTACACAAAATCTATTGTGAATATGTTGATTAGTACGTCTTTCTGTTACATATATAAATTGTAAAATATTACACGTTTTCGTAATAAATATGTACACGTAATGTAGTTTAATCTTGCATCTATCAAATTATTAAGCTAACCTATTACCAAGTTTACGTGTAAATTTTGTCTTTAATGTGTATGTAATTAGATTATTTGATAATATAAATGAAAAGTTCTTTATTCTAATATAGCAAACTATTGCAAGTGGTCTTTATCCTAGTGGCATGTGGTAAATCTACTAAAGGCAGGCGTACTTGCATGTCTCGGGATCGAGTCCCGTCGCCTGCATTATGCAGGAACTTGGCTAATGGGTCGGGCAGTTGTGGTCCAATGTTGAAAAGAAAAACGCAAACTATTTTGGTGTTTAGACACATTGATAAATGTTTATAGTAGTTAGACACTTAGATAGTAGATTTAATTATCTTCAAAATTTTGATATTTAGCTCTTAGCCTCTTACTATACTTGGCAATTGTAAGAACAAATATGTGCACAATACAAACGAAAAGAAAATATTGATTTTCAAACAAATTATTTTATGCCCATGAAGAAACACAAATAATTTGGTAGCTAAGTCGTAAAAAAACCATGAAAATTTTCTAAACAATTTTTTTTTATAATAGTCATGTATTTGAAGGTAATTTCTCAGTTTTTGTACTAATTTCTGGTTTTTGTTTTTGAAAAAATTACTTAATAACCAATCATGATTTTGTACCAACAATTTTTCAAAATCTCAAAATAATCTTTACGATAGATTTCACTATTCAAAATTTTTGTTATTTGTTTTTCTAAAAAGTAGGAAAAACTATTTTCTGAGAATTTAATATTAATTTCTTTACAAACCAAAAACCAGTTTTTCAGATTTTTGTAAATAAAAACTAAAACTAAAATCAAAATCTAAAATCCAAAAACTAAAAACTGTGTTACCATTCACAGCTATAATAAGTTAGCTAGAACATTCACTGCATTAAATAGTGAGAAAGAAAAAAAAAGTTATGTTTGTAACATCAAGGGAAGGTTTTATCTCACAAGGTTACATCTTGGCCGTAGCTACTCAATTTTGTTTCTTTTAAATTTAATTCTGTAGCTTTAAGACAAGCTTTGTGTTTCTTCTTTTTAGGTTCAATGTTTTTCCTCATTACATTAACCTTTTCCTCCAAGTTTCATGTAACTCCAAAATTAGGGTTTCTTTGATCATGCATGAACATGCTTTCCATAATGTATATATTATTCGTAGTCTGTAAAAAATATATTTTATTTCTAAATTCTCTTTTTATTTGGTAAATTATATGTTTAACACAAGTAAAAATTTGGATAAAATATCAAACTTAACTGCCGAGTTACTCTCAGTTTGGTGGTTAAGGATGATCTAGCTAATGACTTAAGGCACTGGGGTTCGATTTCTTTTTACTACACTAGTAGAATAAAAAGGATTTTAGAATGTGAGCTAAACTATGGATCGGCATTGTCGATCCAGTTGTTGACAAAAAAAAAAATATCAAACTTAACTCATATAAATTGCTATGAAATATTAACCTTAAGTAGCATATATTGACAGTTCATTCTTCACTATTTCGATTTCATAGCTTAAAGATGACATCTGACCATCTAAAATTAACGCAGAAAAAATCATTCAACCAAGTTTTGTTATGTATCGTTCATCAAAATATTGACACATTTACATAATTTATAAAACTAACAAAAAAATATATTTGTGTCAAAATTAAACATGCTTTGGTTAAATGTACTCTAATTTTATTACCTTGCAAAATTACTTCAATAACTCATATATTATAATAAGATTCAAAAGAAATGAACTAAAGAAAATAATTTTTGGTTGATGGTAAGTCCACTATAGGCAGGCGCACATGCACCACCAAATATCGAGATCCACCACTTACAAAATTTATATAAGAATTAGACTAATGTGCTACAATGACCGGTCCAATATTAATATTACCGTTGATAAAAAAAAAATTTGTAAAAAGTAAAAAACGTTATATATTTCATAAATTGAATATGTTATAACATCACTTTTTGATAAAAAAAAAAATTATGCATATAGGTCATAACTAGTCGGTTTATAAATAGTAAGACTCGATCTCTAGATATACAAATGCGTTTGTTTTTAGTAAACTTGCAACATACCATTAGAATAAAAACCACATCCGACTGCATGTGAAATTATCAAACAAGAAATTCTAATTTTTTGAGAAAAACGATCATTACTAAATTTTACTTATTAGTTGAAGCTGAACTATAGTTTTACGAACTGGTAACAATTAGACTGTTGTTAAAGTTAAACATGTAATTAAGCTGATATCAAAGATAAAACGATTCATTAATAAATTCTTTTTTTAATTAACAAAAAAATAATACTATATATTACGTAATAAAAATCTCCCGCCTTAAAGGCCAAAGCTTAGGATTTAGGTAGGTGGGTCCACATACTCAAAGACCACAAAAACTCACATTTGTCAATTTCTCCTCTCTCTTAATTTTTTTTTTAATAATTTTTTTTTATTTTTCCTTCTTCATCACTCCCTATAAATACTACCCTACATCGCAGATTATTCAGAAACAAAAATAAATTCACAAACCAGAAAACAAAAAAAATAGCTCTCTTAAACCATTACACTTCTCTCTCTCTTCTCACCGATTTAACATGGCGACCTCCGTTGATAACCGTCATTATCCTCGTCTCAACTCCGCCATGAACGGCGGCGTTGTTGTTCCCGCCGCCTTCAAACCACCACTTGTTCCTTCTCCTCGCTCATTTGACCGTCACCGTCACCAAAACCAAACTCTCGACGTCATCCTCACCGTCAAAGAAACCAAAACTGAAAACGACGTCGTTTACGATGATGACTCATCCAGTGATGATGAAGATGAGAGTCATAACCGTAACGTTCCTTATTATCGAGACCTGGTTGCTAAATCTAACAGCGATTTAGAACCATCGATTTTAGATCCGAGAGATGAATCAACAGGTGATAATTGGATTCAACGTAACTCATCCATGGTTCGTCTCACCGGAAAACATCCATTTAACGCTGAAGCTCCACTTCCTCGTCTTATGCACCATGGATTTATCACTCCTGTTCCTCTTCATTACGTTCGTAACCACGGTACTGTTCCCAAAGCTGAATGGTCTAATTGGACAATCGAAATCACTGGACTCGTTAAACGTCCCGTGAAATTCACCATGGAAGAGCTAATCTCTGAGTTTCCAAGCCGTGAATTCCCAGTCACACTCGTTTGCGCCGGTAATCGTCGTAAGGAACAAAACATGGTGAAACAAACAATCGGATTCAACTGGGGATCCGCTGGAGTATCCACTTCTCTTTGGAAAGGAGTTCCGTTAAGCGAAATCCTCCGTCGATGTGGAATCTACAGTCGGCGAGGCGGTGCGCTTAACGTTTGCTTCGAAGGAGCGGAGGATCTTCCCGGAGGCGGTGGATCTAAGTACGGAACAAGCATTAAGAAAGAAATGGCTATGGATCCTTCTAGAGACATCATATTAGCTTATATGCAAAACGGAGAGCTTCTAACTCCGGATCATGGGTTTCCGGTTCGGGTCATTGTACCGGGTTTTATCGGTGGTCGAATGGTTAAATGGTTAAAACGAATCATCGTTACACCTCAAGAATCTGACAGTTACTATCATTATAAAGACAATCGAGTCCTTCCTTCTCTCGTTGATGCTGAGCTGGCAAATGCTGAAGGTAATTTTATTAAATTCACTTTTTCACCTTTAGCTTTATAATTTATTCAATTTTGTACCGAAACTAATAATTTTTCAATTTGGTCCCAGCTTGGTGGTATAAACCTGAATACTTAATCAACGAGCTTAATATAAACTCAGTGATTACAACACCTGGTCATGAAGAGATTTTGCCGATTAATGCATTCACTACTCAGAAGCCATACACATTGAAAGGCTACGCTTATTCTGGAGGAGGTAAGAAGGTAACGAGAGTCGAAGTGACTCTAGATGGAGGAGACACGTGGAGTGTTTGTGAGCTTGACCATCAAGAGAAACCAAACAAGTATGGTAAATTTTGGTGTTGGTGTTTTTGGTCACTTGATGTTGAGGTTCTAGATTTGCTTAGTGCTAAAGAAGTAGCGGTTCGAGCTTGGGATGAGTCGTTCAATACTCAACCTGATAAACTCATCTGGAACCTCATGGTAATTAATCTTCTCTTTCTCTCTGATTATTATTATAATCTTTTTTTTGGATTGAATTAGTTTATTCGTCCTACAAAGTTGGAACTAATGATGATATTTGTGAACGTGTTACCTACCAATACTATGGAATGTTTTTTAATACAACTCTCTAATTAACATATGGAAACAAAGACCAGTTCTTTAAGCGTCTCTGTTGTACAGTTCATGTTAGTGGTTGAATATTAAACTTGAGTAGTCTAAGTCTATGGTCTCCAGCTAATATAATTATAATTTGTGAATAATGACAATTTAGTGTGATTTTACTAATAAGAGACTGTTTATATATGATGTTTGACTAAAGCAAGAATAACGTTTTGTGTTAAACAGGGGATGATGAACAACTGCTGGTTCAGGATTAAAACCAATGTGTGCAAGCCTCACAGAGGAGAGATTGGGATTGTTTTTGAACACCCGACCCGACCCGGTAACCAATCGGGTGGGTGGATGGCAAAGGAACGTCAGCTTGAGATTTCCTCGGAATCTAACCAAACCTTGAAGAAATCTGTCTCGTCTCCTTTCATGAACACTGCTTCGAAGATGTATTCGATGTCAGAAGTTAGGAAACACAACTCTGCTGAATCTGCATGGATTATTGTTCATGGTCACATCTATGACTGTACACGCTTCTTGAAAGATCATCCAGGAGGTGCAGATTCTATCCTTATTAATGCAGGAACTGATTGCACCGAAGAGTTTGAAGCTATTCACTCTGACAAAGCCAAGAAGCTTTTAGAAGATTACCGTATTGGTGAACTCATCACAACTGGTTACGACTCTTCCCCTAACGTCTCAGTTCATGGTGGTTCAAACGTGGCTTCTTTGTTAGCTCCAATCACAGAGCTAGCTCCTCAAAAGAACGTAGCTTTGGTCAACCCACGTGAGAAAATCCCAGTTAAACTCATCGAGAAGACCTCAATCTCTCACGACGTACGCAAGTTCCGATTCGCTTTACCATCAGAAGATCAGCAACTTGGCTTACCAGTAGGGAAACATGTCTTCGTCTGCGCCAACATAAACGACAAACTCTGTCTACGAGCCTATACTCCAACCAGTGCCATCGACGCCATTGGTCACATAGACCTAGTCGTCAAGATCTACTTCAAAGACGTTCATCCAAGGTTCCCCAATGGTGGACTCATGTCACAACACTTAGACTCTTTACCAATCGGGTCAATGATAGACATCAAAGGTCCATTAGGACACATTGAGTACACAGGCAAAGGCAACTTCATGGTCAGTGGCAAACCCAAGTTTGCCAAGAAGTTAGCCATGCTCGCTGGAGGAACAGGCATAACTCCAATCTACCAAATCATTCAGTCCATACTAAGTGATCCAGAAGACGAAACGGAGATGTATGTGGTTTACGCTAACCGAACCGAAGATGACATACTTGTGAGGGAAGAGCTAGAAGGATGGGCTAATAAGCATAAAGAGAGGCTTAAGATTTGGTACGTGGTGGAAATTGCAAAAGAAGGTTGGAATTACAGTACTGGTTTTATTACCGAAGCTGTACTTAGGGAACATATCCCTGAAGGTTTAGAAGGTGAATCACTTGCACTTGCTTGTGGACCACCTCCTATGATTCAGTTCGCATTGCAGCCAAATCTCGAGAAGATGGGTTACAACATTAAGGAAGATCTCTTGATCTTCTAGATTTGCTTTTAAGTTATATATGTATTGAAACTCAATAACAAATATCACTTATGTATATACACGGTTATTTGGGTACTTTTGTTAGATAAAATTGTGCTTAATTAATTATGGTGTATATTGTTGATGATGATGATAAATGATGAACTTAAGCTTGTAAACTCCTCGCAAATTCACAAAGTCTATAAATCCTATTACTAGACAAAACTACACGACTCATAACTTTATTACGCAGAATTATGTAACTGATAATATATAAAATTACGCTAATTTTTAAGTTTATTAAGCAGAACTACACGATTCCTAAGTTTATGATATAAGTTACATAAAATGGGCAAGAAGCAGGTGGTCCAGTTGGCTTGCCTCTGATCTAAATTAGTACCAGGTGGATATTCAAATCCAACCAGTTCCAATAAGAGCAATTTGGCTATGGATCGGACCTATGTCGATCTCATTAATAAAATAAACGAGGGAGGTTGAAAAAAAAAAAGTTACATAAAATGTACCACTCATAATCTTATTAAAGAACTACGCCTCATAACTTTATTATGTAGAACTATGCAACTCGTGATTCTATTACACAAAAATACGTTCTTAACCTATTAAGCAGAGTAAAATTTATCAGTAAATTTTATTGTAGTCAGAATTTTAAAAGGAAAGATTATAGGACAAAGTTCTATATTTATTTTACGGTAATTATGTGTCCATAATTGTGGTGTCATTTGTTTGTTAATTGTCGACATTGTCTAATAAGTTTGGTTATAGTTCACATAAAAAAAAATGATATTCACTTTATCACGCTTATTGCGGTAAACGTTTTGTCTTGTTAGACTAATAGCTTTACGTTAGTTACCACTCATCGTCGTGTTATTTTCAATCTTCAGTGATAAAAAACCAAAAAACTAAAAAACATACAAAAACGTGTTAAAAACGACTTATAATATAAATATTATTATAAATAATATTGGTTCTACAAGAATTCGTGGTTCATATTATATTTAACAAGTAATATTGTTTTTTTTTTTCTTTTTGAAAATGACAAGTAATATTGTTATAATCGTTGGCGATATGTAAAACGTTGATTTTCTTTCTTTCTGTCATATAAGACTTTTATTATGGACAAAAGAAAAATAGATTCATAGTGACATTTTAAAGATAATTCTGAATGAAGAGAATAAAAGTTACATGAAATAAAAATGCTTAATCATATGCTTTCGTTTTCGTCACGACATATTTTCCCTGAATTAATTTCATAATTTAAAATATCATTTAAATTTAATTTATAACCATGTTGGTATCTAGATTGGACATAAAAACTAGAAAAAAAAACGTAAGGAAAACATTTATTCGGTTTAGTTTTGGTTTAAGTATTTTCGGTTTTTGATTGATTTAATTTAATTTTTAATTAAGAACCGAATATAACTAAATAGAAATAAAAACTAATTTTTATTAATTAACATCTAATAATGGTAATATAATATTTTTGGTTACATATAGAACCCAATCAATTAATTATTTTTTATCGTAATTGTTCAGATGTTTGATTAATTTTAATTATTAATAATTACATTTTTGAAAGTTTGGTTAATTTTGATTACTTTTCTAGAAAAACATGATATTCTGAACCTATAGTTTGTAAATAGTTTTTAATTTAGTAATAGATGATAAGTCTACTAAAGGGAGATACACTTATATATACAAGAATCGAATTTTGTCATCTACATTATACATAAACTTGACTAATGAACCAGATTGTTACGACCGAATGGTATAAAAAAACCCATAGCTTACGAATGTTCATCACTAAGAACCTTTCTTAAGAATTTCTTTTGGAGGTGGTCATTAGTAAAGAAAAATCGTCAAAGCCATAACCCATTGGATTTGCATTTTAGACCACTAAAAATAATTAAAATCTTTACCATTAAAATACAAAAACGAAATTTCATAAATAAATAAAAAGAAAAACGTATGGCCGCGAACTCTAAACAAAGGACGTCCCGACCACTGCAGAGACGGTAAGTCACTCTCTGATTTTGTTATCCTTAAGAACGTTGTTTCGTGCTCACAAGGGTCAACTCTATACCATATCCTAATTCTCTCTTTCTATTATTTATAAATATTTATTAAAATTATATAAAAAAGACAAAACATTAATAAAAAAAGACAAAACTCTTCTTGTGTTTTGTCTTTATTCATGATATAATCTAACTTCAAATTAGTTTCAAATTTATGTATGTTCCTACTAACCTCAGTCCCTAGTTTAGCTATATTCGAACACTTTTGAAAATGACGTCTTAAAATTTAAAGAATTGCAAATTATTGAAAGTTGACAATACTTTTTGACAAAATATTATGAGATATTGAAAGTTTTGCTATTAGTTTAGGTTTTGTGTAGTAATTTGTAATTTCGATTTTTGGGTTCAGAATAGCGTATTACTAAGTCTAAGTCTTTTTTATGTGAAATTTTTATTTTTCACCAATTTTTGTATTCAATCTAATTAGCTATCTTTTAGCACGTATTATATGGAATCTGACGTAACACATAACAAAAATTGAAAATACATTTAATAAAGCTTAGAGTTCAATTTTTCAGTTTATAAAATATAAGTGTTCTTCTCATTGAACTTGTTCCATAAAATATGTTTTGTTATAATAACACATAACTTTTAATTTTTTCGAGACGGTCTATGAATTCCATCCTGGATTTTGACATATGAATTTTTAAGACACTAGAAAATTATATATGCTAGATGTATGATTAATAAATGTTCTTTCAAACATGTTTTGTTATAGTAATATTGAAGATATTTAGAACACATATAAAATATCAATGTCGATGTAGTTAGTTATTTTGTAGCTACTTGTACTTGTTGCGTAGTCTTTTTTCCTCATGAGCTCTTTTACAAAGAAAAATCCAAATAACTTAATGAAATTTTTGGTGTCATTCAAAGTTATTTTCATAACTATCGTCACCATCTTCCTCATCGTATTTCTCTTTACCACTAAATAAAAAGATCGTCTTTGCATAAAATGGACTAAGGCACTAAAGTCGTCATTTGTCTTGTGGATATGGTTTTGTCATCCACATACAAGTTGTTTGATTCGAGCTTCAAAATCCATAATATCTTTAGATGGGTTTCGAGGATTTCTAATTTCGATTAAGTGTCCATTTCTGTTTAGTAACATCAACGTCTTTGTTGAGACCACTTTCTCATTCAAGCAATGTACACGAGCTATAATGTCAATAATTCACATTATGCATACATGCAATAATTGTTTTAGCTTGATAAGACTCCAACATTTAGGATTAAAATATATTGATTAATGCATGAAGCCATTGAAAAAAAAGAGTTCACAATATTTTACGGTCAAACTGTTAATTTTGGCCACAAAATAATATACAATTTCGACAAACATTTCGGTTTGAATGGTTAAATGTTTATTTATGTAACTATTTCTACCCAAATTTGATTTCATTCGATACTAAACACAATTCATTTGTGTGTGAGTAAGGTATGTGTCCGGTACAAAAAAAAATGAAGATTTTTTCCAAACTAACTCATTGACTATGGTTAATGGGTAAAATAATCTCCTCATTTCTAATTTAATAGTCTTACTGAAGTTATATATTTTAAGATATGTATCGTACCAAATTCATCATATATATAAAGTATAAAATCTATTAATATATCTTATAAATTTAAGATTATAAAATTTCTTATATAATAAAATTGTAACATTAACTTAAACACCGTGTTATATTAGTTTGTTTTGGTCTTTCATTTATTGTTACAATTTTTTTACTTGAAAAAATTATGATAAAATAAAATTATAATTAAATCATATAATATATTTGACATATGCCACCGTTTAATATTTA
>OVBA01005234.1:0-20575 GCA_900406435.1 Lepidium aucheri
CGAAAAATAATTAGAATTAGAAAACTAAACAAATATATATATATATATATATATTTATTTAATGTTGCTTTTTTGAGGGACACAATTTTTTGGGAAAGTAAATTTGAATATATATTTAATATTCAGATTTTTTGGGGGACCCGTTTTTGAGAAACCAATTTATTTAGTTCAGCTTTTTGGTTTATTAAAAAATATATTATTTCTAACTAATTAAGGGTAGTTTTGGTATTGCAAGTTTCATTAAAAAAATAAGAGTACAACAGATTAATGAGGAGTATGCAAGGTGGGAGTAATAACCAAAAGAAGTAAATCAGCCATTGATCCTTTTAATTCGCTCTCCATTAGACCACTTATCTTGCCGCGATAGGTGCATGTGTAATAAGGATTTTTATCTTTTGGTTGCGATTGAAATTTAGTTTATGTACCCACACCAACTCCTTTACCTGTCCAAATGTTTCTAAACTAAATTGACAAAGTCCCACTTCATAATTTAAACTTCCCCAAATTCCAAGTATAACCATGTTTAGAATCAAATTTAAGTGACAAGTAACCAATATCTATAAAGCCCATAGTTTAGATCCACTAGGGCCCATAGGCCATTTTCTCCAGAATTTGACCCTTAAGTGTATATTTATTGACCGAATAGGAGTACTCAAAGAGTTCTTCTCTCCTCCTCTTTGTTCTTTCTGATTGCATATTTAGGGCTTTGAAGCCGAACGCCTGAAGCTCAAATTGAAAAATCAAAAATGGAGGTTGTGGATAGGAGGGACGAGGAGATCCGGGACGGAAAAGAATCTGGAAACATGGATAGCATTAAGTCTCAGTATGTTAACGACTCTGTTTCCGAAGAACGCCGTTCTCGTGAGCTCAAGGATGGTTTGCATCCTCTGCGGGTTTGTCCTCCAATTCTTTATATTGATTGCGTTTTCAACTTCAGTCTGATCTTAGCTCTTAGCTTTTGCTTCCCCCTTACGTTGAATATTGGAATTATTATATGACGTCGTAGAGTCAGTGGAAGATTCGGATACGAAATCTATGTTTTTGGAAGTTTTGTTGTAAACTTAGGTTATGAGATTTCGTTTAAAGGTTTGTGAGTTCAAAAGTTATAGAATTGTGCTCTAATTATTCCATCTTTAGCGATTCATTCTCAAAAGTCACAGAAGTTAGAGATAGTTTAGAGAGATTGATATCATGCTACCGTTCTTAAGATCAAATAGTGGCTCAGTGGCTCTACGATTTGTGTATTCTGGAATTGTGCAGTACAAGTTTGCGATTTGGTACACTCGTCGCACACCAGGGGTCCGGAGCCAGACATCTTATGAGGATAACATAAAGAAGATTGTGGAATTTAGCACGGTGAGCTTGATGTTCATTTTTGAAGCTTTTTGCAATCTTACTTTGATCATTTCTGAGATCTGGCTTTGGTGGCATAGGTTGAAGGGTTTTGGGCCTGCTACTGTCATCTTGCTCGCTCTTCTCTCTTGCCTAGTCCTACAGATCTTCATTTCTTCAAGGATGGGATTCGACCCTTGTGGGAGGTTGGTATCTCCATGTGTTGATCTTCTCATTGTCTTTGTATTTTTTTCGTATATGGATCATTGATAGCGTCTACAAGAAAGGTTTATAGAAGTTGTTGCCTACAAAAAACCAACTTTAACTATCTAAATTCCATATCTTTCAGGATGGTGCCAACTGCAATGGAGGAAAGTGGATCATACGTTTCTCAAAAGTTGTATCTGCCCGCTTCTGGGAGGATCTGGTTAGTTTATTTTCTTGCAGAACATCTAACGTGTATTGACACCCTCTACTTCATTAGACAGGAACCTCTTTGTAATGTCCATCTTTCATACTTTGGGTTGAGGTTTTTGTATTTGGGAATCATGTTTTTATACTCTTCCCATTTACTTGTCTCTTCAGCTTCTTGCATTGGTAGGCGACCAGCTCGATGATGCTGATAACATCTGTGGGGCAGTACTGAGTGTCCGCTTCAATGAGGACATTATTAGTGTGTGGAATCGCAATGCGTCTGATCATCAGGTGAGAAAACTATCCACAATAAGAACTTCCTTGCCTTCCTAGTTGGTACTTATGCAGTGCAATGTTTTCTGTAAACAGGCAGTTATGGGTTTGAGGGACTCAATCAAGCGGCATTTGAAGTTGCCTCATGCATATGTCATGGAATACAAGCCCCACGATGCTTCTCTTCGCGACAACTCGTCCTACAGAAACACATGGCTGAGAGGATAGGTTCAAAGTAAGACCATTGTATTATGTGACGTGGTGAAGAGTTGGGATGCTCTCCTGCACTCTGGAAAGATAACTGGGTTGAACCATGTATCCAATACGGTTATGTACAGGAGGCTTACAATCTGAGAAACAAAAATCCCGGCTACTTCTTTACCAGTAGGTATTCAATCGTTTTCTTGTTTCTAGATCTTGTCACCTTCAATGGTTTGAGTCTTGTTTGAAACTATGATGGATTCATTTTTCAAAGAAAACTTAGAGCTCACGTACTTGTTCACAGTAAGACTCATGTCTTTTACGGTTTTTTAATGTACAATTTCACTTCTTGCTATAGTGACAGTAGAACTACAGATGAAAAAACTTATGTGGCTCTGGTCTTCATAGTCTATTGATCCCAACCTTTACAATTTAGCATCCACGGATGATTGAAGTCCGATGATACCTGGTTCAACATCAAGACCTATGGTGAGCTACTTCATACACTGGAAAATGGAAACAAAGAAAAAAACATTAGGGGATGGAACTCTTGTGTTTTCAATATGTTAGCCTTTTTTATAATACCACATCCAACTCTCGCGCCTGCATTTCCTGTTGATTTGCTAAGCTTGTGTCCTCCTGCACATCAGCCATCACAATGGATCATGGTTCTTTAACATCTATAGAGCACATCACCTACCTACGAATTGTGCAGGGTATTTGATGGCAACTAAACGAAACTACACACACTAATTGCTTCTGAGATTTGATCCTTAACTTTTACGACTCACTTTGCATATATCAACATTGGGCATATGGATATCTGAAGGCTAAAAGTTCCTACCTTTCCCAAGGTCATCAGGTTCAGCGTGCACGACCACGGCCCTCCCAAGTATGGAATACTGCCCACTAAGCGGTATCTGTGAATTCAAAGAGAACTTGAGGTAGATGGGGATCTAAACAGAACATTATATATGTGTATATATATATATATACAATTTTAGAAGCTTACGACTTGCAAAACCAACCGGATAAATGTAATGTTTGTTTTGTCAAACATTAACTGGTTGAAGAAGGGAAAAAAGAAAGAACAAATCTATACCTGTTTGTCTTTGATTGAAATTACAGCAACACCTGAAAACAAGCCTCACCCACAGATTCTACCATCATTCTCCAAAGGGCACCAATCTATATACATGAAGATAAGGGAACAAAGATCATACCGTCTGATCCTGCAAGAATATTACCCAAATCACCTGCATGCCGCTCTTCCTCATTTGGTGGCCCATGAACTCGATTCAATGGATTGAAGTGAGGTCCTGAAAGTTACCATTTGCATGGGAATTTAGCCATCTCTTACAAAGGTGAAAATTCCAGTAAAAACTAATGATTCATAGCCAAGATTAAATAAGGAGCCTTTAAGATTGGTTTCTGGTTCTTTTATCAGCTATTTAAATGGTTCCTGGTCTCCGACCCAAATCTTTGGCCACACTAAAGCTAAGAGCCAATCAACACTAAATCTGATCCATATGTCTATGCTTTAAGAGAGACAGCTGAAGACTAGAAGAAGCAACCAAAAAAAACTGAATTCATCACAAAGTAAATCAAACTCACAAAAATCAGAACTGAATACGATTAAACAAACAACAAATGCATCCAATCTCAACAAAGAAAGAACTCAACCAGTAGAATTGCATCCATTTGTGGTGTCGCCAAAAGAGTGTATATGGAATCCATGGAAGCCAGGAGACAGTCCTGAGATCTTTCCGGTGACATGAGTAGTCCCTGTAAACACATAAAAGACGACAGACCAAAACTCAATGAGTAAGAACATGTCTTCGCATCCTCGACTAGAAAATTGACGCCCATAAAGACAGAACACCGGAAGTATCTTGTATGAATTGAAGAGAGCCTCGGATATTGTTATCGCCGGCGATAAGAGCCACCGCTCTCAGATTGCCTCTCGCAGGAGCTTCCATCATCGCTTCAGTGTTTGGATTGGAAATTAATGTGGTGTTTGATCGGATGAAATCGAGTTGTGTAATTGGATTAGGATGAAGTAAAAACCGAATTAAACCGGAAGTTAAACATTTGGTTGAGAGAAATTGTAATTTTAAACCAGAAAAAAACCGGTGCGTTAACTTGAAGTAATAACACGCAAGTCTCAGCGATTGATGAAGTTTGGTTTTTGAGACATTGACTAGAGAGTTTCAAACTGAGATCACTAAAACCTAAGATACATCACCATCAATATCATCAAGTTTATTTGGTGACTTTGAGAACCATCTCGGTCGGTTTGATGAGCTTGATCGTGCAAACATCTCCGATCACTAAACCTAATTCTTTGGCCAAACGAATCCAACCAACGGACAATCTTGACTGTCTACCAATGACCTTATACTTAACCTCCCATGTTTTGTTCCCTTCAGGATCATGAATCTTGAACATTGTCGTTTTCTTTGGCATATGCATCATCTCAAAACTCTTGGGGATACCCTGAATCACATAACTTTTATTAGACTCTACTTCACATTTATATAAACCAGTTTGACACTCTGAATGGTATTCTCTTGGTTCTCTCTTACCAAGGCTATGAGGTATGCTTTCTTTATGGTGATGGTAAATTCTGGAACCAGAGACAAGGTCTCGTCGTTACACACATTCTTCTTCTTCTTTGATTGCTTCGTGCCCTCAGTTTTCTTGTTCCCCGAGCTAAGCTTTTGCCTTTTAACTGTACATTCAGCTGTTGTCGAGCCAGAATAGCTCTTATCAGACAGAGACTCTGTCTCTTCCTTCTTCACATCCTTATTGATTCTCTTACCTTGTTCTCTCTTGTTCCGACCTGATTCATTCCAACCAAACCACAAAAGTAGTGACATCTCCCTTCTTCTACTCCATAAGCATTTGAAACGTAATTACATAGATGAAAGCTTACAGGAAGAAGCCGTAGTTTCAGATCTGAGAGGTATAAGTAGCTCTGTACCGTCTATTTGGTAGATGTTTACACAAAAACACATCTTTCCTTTGTGCGTGAAAGTAAGAAACTCGTTATTACCCAAACCAGTATCGCTCAAAAACTGATCCCATCCACTTTTCTCCATGTAGCAGAAGCTTGAGTTTGTGGAGATTTTGATTGGCCATGAGCTTCCCCATGGCAGTTTTAACACCATCTTAGCCACAAACTCCTTGTCCGAGATACTTTTGATGAAGTTTAGGGGAATCCCTCTCTTTGGACAAACAATATGAAACAAAAGAAAGAGTTGCATTCTGCAATTTCAGTGAATATTATTACAATTTGTGCATCTATCAAGCAATTTTAGGAAAAAGTTTCAACCTTTTGACCTAATTGATTTCACTCCATCATTTCACACGCAAACCCAACAAGAAAACGTAAAAGGAGAAAACCAAACAGGGCAAACTCTCACCGAGTACTAACAGATCAAGGCACATATACTGAAGAGAAAAACAGTAAATTTTACTTTTGGAGACCCATTATTAATATTTAAAGAACCAAACAGATTCAACTTTTCAAATAAAAAGCTAACAAAAAGACCACTAATAGAATAAAGAAAAATCAAGAGATTCACCATGATTTCAGAAGATACATCTTCCCTTCGAAGAATCTTGAAGAATCCGGGATCATCAGCTTCATCCAAAATATGACCAAAACGTCTGTTTCTTACCATCTCTCTCGTTTCTCTCCTTCAACATCCTTCTTTCTTCAACCTCTTGTTCTCAATCTTCTTCTCTGAACTGCTCTTTCACTACCTCTGTTTGCAAGACTTTTATTTTTGAGTTATAAAAAACAACCAAAGTTGCTCTATATATTGAAAATGTTTTACTTTTTTCCACTAATTTTGAAATAAATGTAGATGGCTTTATTGGAGAAAGATTCCAATGAATAATCAGAGTAATTATTTATATGTAACTGTTTTTGGCCTCATAATACTGAAAATAGGAGCTGTGTTTTGTAACTTCTAGGACACGCAAAAAGCAGATCAATTTGCTTGTTCTGGTAACTCTATTCACTTTAAGGACAGCGACTCATTACCTAATTTTTGTTTGTTTTTAAACTTATATACCTCATTTACTATTAAATATGTGCATATGCATATCCATAGTTAATGCTTATTTATGTAATTTATAAAGAAAATGTGATATTATTCTTCAGGTTTCGGTTCGGGTTCGGTTCGGATTTAATAATTTAGGACCCATTCATGTATTTTTACTTTTCGGATTCGATTCGGTTCGAATATAGATAGGGTTCTGGTTCATGTATTTATTATATAAAAATTCAAAAATAGTAAAAAATTAATAGAAATAAATATAAAAAAGCTTAAATTTAACAAAAGTATATCGGGTACCCATTCGGTATGGTTCGGGTTCGGATTTGATTTTTTGGATACATATATTTAGGACCCATTCGAGTATTTTGTCGGGTTTGGTTTGGGTTCAATTCCACTTTCTCGGGTCAATTTTGGTTAGGGTTTTGGATATCAAATTTTATGTCCAGGGTTAATTCTAAGAATTAAAATGTAAAAGAAGTCGGAACCTCTATAATAATCTTATTTTCTTCATGTGAAGTAACTTTGTTTTAGTACAAGTGGTAAGTCAACTGAAGGTAGGCACCATCACATATTTAGAAATCGAGTCCTACTGCCTACATTATGTAGAAACTTAGCTAATGGGTCGATCAGCTGTGGCCCAATATTAACAGAAAAAAAACTTATTTTTTTATTTTGGTTACTATACATTCAAAATCTCTATGATAAAATGTTAACTTTTTTTGATAAGAAGTAAATATATTTATCAAAAAAAAATTTTAGTTACAAAATAACTGAAAAGAATATAGGATTAAGTGTTTAAGCCCCACAAACTACAAAGACATTGTTTAAGTAAACATTCTCACTCAAACGTAAACCATAGGCAGAGCAGCTTAGAGAAGCCTTTTCGCTGAATTCTTGCCAGAATTGTATCCTTATGCCACAACCTATTTCTTTGAAAACTCGTCAATGGATCGAGAGCAGGTAGAATGGAGCCTTAGATTCTGTTCTCTCCAAATCGCATAGATTGTGGAGTGAGCATCAATACACTATAGCCTCTTTGATTCTTTTGAGGATATTTGTTTCAGCGACAACAAAAAATGATCCCAACCTCTGAACAAATGGTCTGTAGTTTCCAACCTTGAATGAATCTTAGCCCAAATTTGCTTGTTGAAGTCATAATATAACCACAAGTGATCCCTGGTTTCAGGGAGACTATTACAAGTACATCAATCAGAAGAGGCTGATATCCCCCTAAAAAAGTCTTGCAATAGTCGGTAACCTATCCAATGTAGCTACCCACATGTGAAAAGCTTTCTTCGGTATGCACCCTTTGAACCAAATCTCATTCTGCCATGGTACTTGGGGGGCTTCCTCTCTCATCACGTTCTAGGTTTTCTTTGTACAGATGGTCCAATATCATCGATGTCTGTCTTCTACAAGTAAGAATCAAGGCCGCTGCTCAAGTTTGGGACCTGCATATTGAGCAGACAATTTCGAAGAAGCAGCATGCGGTGATCTCTCACTCTAGCCGCTAGAAGTTTCCATCTAGTACCTAAGGCCGTAGACCGTCCTTAATAGAGGCGGAGATGGAGATACCACTATGTGGTGGGCCTGTGTTGTCTGAGTAAATCAATTAATGGGCCGAGAGAAGTCTATGAATCATACCAGTAGCTTGCTATCTCTCCATCGTGAAAAATGAACTGTAGAAACTGTTAATTCTTTATTCTTTAACTAGAAGGGACCCACCTTTCACGTGGAACCACAATCTTAAAAGCCACTTTTGGAAAAAATATAATCACCCTTGCCATTCTTTAGTCTAATTGCCACTTATATTGTTCAATTTCTATTTCATCCTTAATGAAAAATCCACTCATTGTTCAATTTGTGTTGATTTCTTTTCTTTTAGAGAAGAGATAATAAGTTTGAAAAGACAGAGAAAGAAGAACAGAGACGAGACCCATCTCCTCATTTTCTTGTCAATTTGAGAATTTTGTGCCTAATTGTGTAAACTAGGAGAAAATGGTATTTTGTTTATAGTTGTACCAATTGGACCACATGAACCAAAACTACCTTAACAATTGTACTTGTTGGACCAAAATTATCTTAACAAATGTACTTGTTGGACCAATTGGACATTGTGTATTTTAGACCTTTAAACTTAAATACGTTTACAGTTGTACCAATTAGACCAGTTAAACCAAACTTAGCTTCACAATTGTACCTATTGGACTAGAACTACCTTAATTGTTGTACCTGCTTAACCAAATTGAAATACAATTATACCAAACTACAGAACGATACACCATTGTACTAGTTGTTCTAAATGAACATGACTCACTAGTAGAAACAAAATATTAGAGATTTTACGGGAGTTGAAACAAAAAGGTATAAATTAGAAATTTAACTTAGGCAGATCGGGTTCAATTGGGTCAAGTACTTAATGGTTGGGTCCGTAAATAAACTTTACTTTTATGATTTTTGTGTCTTTTAATCAGTTTTTAATGAAAAAGAAATTAAAAAAGAAAACAAAAATAGATGAGGAGCATGAATGAATTTGTTTTCTCAATAGACTACATGATTATCTGTGCGTTGCACCGAATTAAATTTTTTGTAATTTAATTATAGAGACTTTTAAATTCAAAATACAAATTATTTTTATATTATTTAGTTTTGTAATATATGATTTTGTTATTTGACTTTTGTTTGTATTGTTTAATTATTTTTTGAATTTTGAGTAGTTTTCTTATTCTATAGTTTTACTATATGTTATTGTGTAGTTTTACTACATGTTATTGTATTTTTGCGTATTCAAAAAATTTGTTAATATTTGGTTCTTAGATTCGAGTTGATATTTTGAATATTGCTTTCAAAATGTTGTTGTAGCGGCCCAAAACTCGAACCAAAATCAACCGACAAAACAGTTCATAGGTCATAAACCTATATAGTTAAAAAAAATTTAAAATCAAACCCGATATGGAACCAATCAATAACCAAATTTTAGAGTTTTTTTGTTAAATCTTTTTCAAATTTGAATTTTTTATATAAAAATACCCGAATCCAAACTCGATCTATACTGTACCAAACTATATCTGAAAAATAAAATATCCGAATATGTCTTAAATCAAAATAAAAAATTACCAAATTAGATAAATCGAACCCGACAAAATACCAAAATACGTCCTAAATCTATATAGCAGAAAAATCTAATCTAAAATCAAACCAGAATTGAATCAATAACTGAATTTATAACCAAAATTTTTTTTACATATAAATTTTAGTTTTATTAGAATCTTTCTGTTAAATTTGAATTTTTATATAAAAATCTGTAACAAAACTATTTTGATCCTATTTTAAGGTTGTTATGAACCTTATGTTATTTTTTTGATTTTTCCTATTAAATATTTATTAGTTTAAAATTTTTATATATAAATTTTCAACAAAATTCATGTTAGTCCTATTTTTAAGGGTTGTTTCAAATTATATATTGATTTTATCCTTAAGTTTATAACACGGTCAAAATGAAAGTGTCTTCAGCTTTAATATATAAGATATATATATATATATATATTGTTGTTATGTTTAATTTTTAATAGGACCGACGACCTATTTCCATCCCAAAGTTTGGATATAAAAACTTGTATAATTATTCTTTAGACGTTTAATTAATTGCACGCAAAATTATATCAAGAAATCTAATTGTACCTAAAATATATTAATTATAATCTAACTGAACCTAAATTATACGTAACCAGTCTAATTTTTAAAAAATTATGGGTTTGTTGTTAACCAATTTTTGGGTTACGATCTTAAGCTAATACTTAACCAATTTTAAACCAATTTAAGACCCGAATAACACCCATTTATGACTCGATTAAGGCAAACCTCTCATCTCGTTCAACAAAACCTCCATGGATGATCGATCACCAGAGTTGTATTACCTTCAGAGATTGTTAAAGAGTTTGATCATGAGTCAATCACCACAAATTTCTGACGCAGCTTAGCTTACTTCTTCGCTTGACAGTTTCTTCAATTTCAGGTGAGATTCGTTTCTATAGTTTCCTTCTTCGACATTATCAAGTTCTTCTTTATATAATTCTAAGGGAGATTTTCAAAAATACTCCTATTGGCATGTACTCTTTTCAAAACCTACCATTTCCTTTGAAAGTTGGGAGAGAGAAATGGTCATTAGGGGGTATGTTTTGAAAAAGGGTATTTTAAAAGGGGCATTTTTAGTAATTTCTCTAATTTTAATTGAATTCATTATTGAGCTATTTCATTACGTTGTGTTTCTAATTGATACTTGAACTTGTGTTTAGTTTAAAAACCTTAAGCTAACTCAATAAAACCCGCTATTAGAGCTTAAGATCCATGGAGAAAGAACAATGAAGGAGAATTGAGAGAGAATTGTGTGAAGAAGAGAACTGAATCTTATTTTTCATTGAATCGAAAAGAAGCCTTGAAAAGAAAGTTAAAAAAGTGTAAGCTTTATATAAAGAATAAAGTATGAAATCTGGAGACTAACTAAACCAACTCAAACTAGTTAAAATTGTTATTCAAACAATCTAATTGAACTCATAACCAATTTTATTAATCTAATATCCCCCTCAAGATGGCATGTATATAGATAACAAAGTCATCTTGCTAACTAGACTATTGAAATGACTCTGATAAAGAGGTTTAGTAAGACTATCAGCTATGTTGGACTCGGATATGATGTGGAGAGGTTTGATTAAATCGTCCAACAATTTCTCTCTGACTTTATGGCAATCATATTCAATTACCTTTGTTCGTTCATGAAAAACCGCATTATTGGAGATGTATAGCCGCCATTGAATCGCAAAAAAAGGATACAGCTTGGTGTTGTGGAACCTGGAGCTCATTGAGTAAGTTAACAAGCCATTACTTCTCTAACAGCAAAACGCATTGCTCTATACTCAGATTCTGCTAAATACAAGGAAACTGTTTCCTGATTCTTCGATTTCCAAGAAATTAGTGAATCTCCTAAGAACATACAATATCCTGAAGTAGAACGTCTTGTGTCTATGCAAGAAGCCCAATCTGCATCAGTGAATGTTTTTAGAATGAGATCAGATTTTGAAGAATATAATAAACCTTTCCTATGCTTCCTTTTAAATATTGAAGGACTTTGTGAGCTGCTTAGAGGTGTGATTTTTTTGGTTGAGAAGAAAACTGACATAAACGATTCACTGCATAGGTTATGTCAGGTCTTGTGATTGTAAGATACATTAGTCTCTCTACTAAATGTCTGTACATTGCTTGATCTTTGTTGTCTAAGACTGGTTCTTCACTGTCTTGACACAATTTTATGCTTGGTTCCATCGGTATTGAAGAAGGCTTTGAAGCAAGTAAACCTGATTCCTCTAAGAGCTCTAAAGTGTATTTCTTTTAGCACAGATATATTCCAGAACTATTACGAGCTATCTCTATTCCTAAGAAATATCACAGAGGTCCCAGATTCCTGACTTTGAAGGATTGATGTAGAGAGTGAATTAGATCCTACACTGTTTCATCACAATCAGATGCGATGACAATGTCATCTACATACACCAGAACAGCTATGTATTGGCCTTGTACATGACGAATGAAGAGAGTGTTATCTGTGTGAGATTTCTGAAATCCAGGAGATTGAAGCACATCAGTGAACTTGAGAAACCATTAGCGTGAGGCTTGCTTGAGGCCATAGAGAGACTTGTTAAGCTTGCACACTGGATTAGGAGGCAAAACTTCTCCTTCTCGTGGAGTATAACTAGGAGGAAGGTTTATGTATATCTCTTCATTAAGATCTCCATTTAAGAAAGCATTTGAAATGTCTAGTTGAGTCAAGCTCCATCCTTTAGCTGCGGCAACGCCAAGTAATGTTTTGATAGTTGTCATCTTTGCAATTGGTGAAAAGGTATCAACAAAGTCTATCCCTGCCTGTTGAGTATAGCCTTTTGTCACGAGTCTCGCTTGTATCTCTCCAAGCTACCATCTGCATTGAGCTTTGTCTTGTATACCCACTTGTATCCTATAGCTCGTTTGTTTGGAGGCAAAGAACAAATATCCCAAGTCTGAGAATTTTGCAGAGCTTGTAGCTCTTCATTTATTGTATGAATCCATTCTGCAAACTTCTTCACCTGTGAGAAAGTAGTTGGTTCTAAAAACATATTAACATAGCAAACATAGTTAACGTATTCAATATAGAGATGATCAAAAGAAATGTAGGCTGCTAGAGGGTAAGGGATATCTGTTGCTTTATTGTTGCAGAGATAGTCATGAAGGTAAGCTGGAGCTTTTCCTTTTTGTTTAGTTTTCTGTTCTCTAGTTTCTGGTGTTGTCGTTGTTTTTGTCGACATTCCATTGTCTGAATTCGTTTCTGCTTGTGTTGATGTTGCAGTGTCTAGATCGGTCTTTGATTCTGTTGAAGCTTCATTCTCAGTTTGTCTTTGTTCTTTGTGTTACGTTGTGTCTGCTGCTGCTATTGACTTTGTTTTTGTATTAAAACCTGAAACAGAATCTGAAAACAAGTCCAGCATCTGCACATCTTTGTTTTTGAAAGGAAACAACCTTTCATGGAAAACATCATTACGTGATATAAAAATCATGTTAGTTTCTAAATCTAGCAGTTTATAACCTTTGTAACCTGTTGGATATCCAAGAAAGATGAAAGGCTTTGATCGAGGCATGAACTTATATCTTTGTTTTGGTGATGTTGTGCTATAGCATAAAGAACCGAACACCCTCATGTCCTCATATTTTGGAAGCTTTGAGTTTAATAGTTCAAAGGGACTCTTGTTCTACAAAAGAGGACTTTGTAACGGGTTAATGATGAAGACTGCATTTAAAATACAGTCTCCCCAATGTTATATTGGAACATTGATTTGAAATAACAAGGATCTTACAACATTCAAAATGTGCTGGTGTTTTCTTTTTACAATCGAATTTTTTGTGGAGTTTTTGCACATGAATGATAAGCTTGAATCCCCTTTTCTTTAAATAGATTAGTGAATCACTACTCTGGAGCATTATCTGATCTGACCCCTTTAACTGTTGCTTGATATTGTGTTTCAATTAATTTTATAAAATCTGGAAAAACACTGAGTACATCACTCTTTAATCGTAACAGATATACCCATGTCGTTCTCAAGAAATCATCAACTATTGTTAAGAAATACTTGTAGCCATCAATTGTTTGCACTTGAAAAGGTCCCCAAACGTCTATGTGAAGAAGATCAAAGGCAGCTTTGCACATATTGTTTTCAGAATTGAAAGAGAGAATATCTTATTTTGCAAGTGGACAAATACTACAAAGTGAAAATTGGTTTTATTCTTCTGATTAAGACCCAATACATGACTAAGAGACTCTATCTTTCCTTTGGATGGATGTCCTAATCTATGATGCCATAAAGAGGCGTCAGTTACAATGTTGACCTGAGAACTAGAAACTGAAACGAAAGACTTTGAGAGTTGATCCTTATCCAGCACATAGAGATGATTGATCTGCTCGACTTTACCAATATTTTGTCCCCTAGTAAGCTCTTGAATTTCACAAGAATCTTTTTCAAAAATAACTCTACAGTTCAGGTTCTTAATCAGGCAGCTAACACTAAGGAGATTAAGCCTAAATCCAGGAATGTACAAAACATTTTGCAGCACCAAAGAATCACTCAACCGAACTTCTCCTATTCCAGCTATTTTAACATCATCACCAGTAGGTAAAGTCACAGATTTATGTTCAATAGCAATTAATCTTGAAAATAAGCTCTTCGCATGTCCCACATTGTGTGTTGCTGCACTGTCTACAATCCAGGATTGAGCTTCGAATGTTGCACCTGCAGATCTCAAAGCAACAACAAAGCAGAGAGTTTGGGAAGAGAATCGCATACCTGAGATCGCTGTGATTGTGCCTCCTAAAGTGGAAGGTTTAGCTTCAACAACTTTTGTTAACGCCAGTTTTGGATTGCAGAATGATAAAAGGTTTTCAATTTGCTCCTTTGAAAGAGTGTGCAACTGATCTGATTTTATGTTGTCGTCAATAGTGGCGTCTGCTAGAGTTATCTGTGCTATGTTTGCTTTACCTGAAGTGTCCTTTCCCTTGTGTTTGAATCCTGGTTGATAGCCATGTATCTTATAGCATTTATCAACTGTGTGTCCATTGTATCCACAATGAGAACAAATGGGTCTTTGAGTCGTATTTCCTTTGTAAGCAGCATTGACTAAAGTAGAGGTTTCTGTCTTTTTTACGACATGGTAAGTTGAGGAAATAGGTTGTGGAGTGATGTTCTGTTGATTGTAATCTTGGTCTAAGAGATTATAGACTTCTGCGAGACTGGGAACAATCTTTTTCATGATGATTTGACTTTTAGCATGTGAGTAAGACTCGTTTAACCCTGCTAAAAACTTGATGATTCTGGTGTGATCTTCTTTTACTGCATTAGCTTTACAACAAACACATCTACGACAAACCTTAACACACTCAGAGCCTTCTATATCATCCCACAAAGTTTTAAGTTTTGTGTAATATGTAGATAAATCTATCGATCCTTGATGCAATGACCATATCTGTTGACTTATCTGGTAAGATCTAAGTAGATTTGTGACATGAAAAAAATAAGCAGATCCTTCTAAATCTCACTAGCATCATTGAACCTCAGTATACTAGCGTAGATCTATTTGTTACCGAATTAAGGATCCAAGATTTTACCATGGAGTTGCATCTTGACCAAATCTGATAGTGTTGATGTGTTTCATAGGGTCTGGGAAGAGAGTCATCAACAAACACAATCTTGTTCTTTGTGTCAAGAGCAATGGTCATTGCGATGCTCCATGTGTTGTAGTTGATCCCATCGAGTACTTCTGTAATGATTGATATTCCTGGGTTATCTCCATTTGCAAGGTAATACGGGGAATTTTGAATCCCATCAAAGCTGAAAGAATCTTGATTCAATCCTTGATTTCCTGTATTCACTAAACCAAAATGCAAAGAAGACAGACCAAGAGGAGTAGGATTTATCTCTCTGTGAGTTTGATTTTGACCGGAGGATTCTGATTTTGCGCGTGAGATTGCACGAACAACTTTCTTTGTCGCCGAGCTACTAGCTTTTCCCAGACGCTTAGTAGTTTTCCTGAGATACCAGACGCTTAGACATTGATTGGTGAAGGTTAATCTTCAACGCTCTGATACCATATTAGAGTTTAAGATCCATGGAGAAAGAACAACGAAGGAGAATTGAGAGAGAATTGTGTGAATAAGAGAACTGAATCTTATTTCTCATTGAATCGAAAAGAAGCATTGAAAAAAAAGTGTTACAAAAGTCTAAGTATTATATAAAGAATAAAGTCTAAAATTGCAGACTAACTAAATCAACTTAAACAAGTTAAAATTGTTATTCAACCAATCTAATTGATCTCATAACCAATCCTATTAATCTAATACCTGTTGCTTCCACTTCTTCTTCTTTTTTTTGTTATGCCGCTAAACAAATTCTCAGAACTGAAAGCTTTTAATTAACAGGAACTTAATAGATCTTCCATGGAGGGATTAAAGCTCTCAGACGCAGAATTGATGATTTACATTCATCCTTCAAAGCGATTTATCACAAGCTCAGTGCTCTTCTTTTCAAGTTTGTTTGTTTTCTTCTCCTTTTTATTTGTTATTCTTTTAGAGTCAAAATTCACAAAAAACCTAATATTCTTTCTGTTTAAGCACAAAAACCAAAAATTTTGCTTTTGGGTTGTGATATTCAAGCTTTGTAGATTACGCTTTACGTTTCTTTAGAGAGTTGTTTCAATCTCAATGAATGATAGTGGTTTATCCAATTGAGCTCTCGTGATGTGATGTTCGTTTACAATACTTGACTATATTGTTCTGATTTCCTTATAATGTTGTGTATTAATCTTTGTTCTGAATGTATATTGAAACCTTTGATCGATCTTCCATGGAGGTTTTGTTGAATGAGATGAGAGGTTTCTTTTAATCAGGTCATAAATGGGTGTTATTTGGGTCTTAAATTGGTTTAAAATCGGTTGAGTATTAGGTTAAAACCGTAATCCAGAAGTTGGTTAACAACAAACTCGTGATTTGTACAATTAGACTGATTATGTATGATTTAGGTTTAATTAGATTATAATTCGTATACCAATTAGACTTCTTAATATAACTCTACGTGCAATTAAACATACGTTTAAAGAATAGGTGGACCAACTGTTATATTCAAATTTCGAGGTGGAAATATGTCGTCGACCCTTCTTAATATTATAGACGTGGATCTATGTTTTGTTAATTGTGTATACAAAAAGGGAAAACAAAATTAGGGAATATTATGTGAAATGCCCCCTTGAATTTTAAAATAGGGCGAAATGCCTTTCTTTTTTCTTGTGTGAAATGCCCCTTTTTTGACATGGACTAACCATAATACCCTTAATGAAAAGAACAAACAATTGAGAAAGAGAACATCAGTGAGAAGAGAAAGCGGGCACACCAAGATTCATGTCCCTATACAAGGATATGACTTCATCCACGTCCATGTCCACAAAAGGTGAATTTGTTGAGAAATTACAACCATCCAACAAAGATGAGAAGTGCCATGTCCACAATTTTTGGTCCAGGAGAAATGACCATGTCCACAACAACTGGACAATGTAGAGAAGCACTGTAAATCGTGATGGACAATACTAGATGTAAGGGAGAGGACATGGACCAAATGAAACACAAAATGTGTTGAACAAAATAAAAAATATTTTGTGAGAGAAGGGCAATTGGAGCAATGCCACAAACAAAATTACAAAAGAACTGGTCAACACAATGTGCCGAGAGATGTATATGGGCATTTCTCCTTCTATTTATATAGGCATTACTTATAGTATTTGTTTATGTCCATGCATTTATTCATATCATATTGTTTATTGTGTATTTCACAATTATATTGTCCATAGTCCATTCATTTCTTATAGCATTTGTCCATGGCTAGAATGAGAGTATTCAGACAAATGTGAATCAGATGGTATCACCTTTTGTGGAACGTGGTCCATGTCCAGCATCGTATGGTCATCATATATAAGTACGTACATGTCCACATCCATATCCATGTACATGACCTTGTCCACGTCCATGTACCCGTCCATGTCCACGTCCTTGTCCATAACCATGTAATTGTCTATCAGAGACATTGGACTATATGTCATTGTCTAGCAGACACATTGGACTATATGTTGAAGTCCATATCAAACAGTGATATGTCCATGTCCATATCAAATAATTATATGTACATGTGCATATCAACTAGTCATCTGAAAAAGAGAACGAATATTGAAACAACATGAAAATTTGGTCCATGTCTATAAGAAAGTATTGGACTGTATGTCCATGTAAAAGCAAAATAGTTGACTAGTCTACATCCACGTTAATACCAGGTCTCATCTTTTCAATTGTAAAAAGACGAGGGAAACATGTCCTTTAAAAATATGAAAATGGCATTTGGCGGAAGAATGAAGAGAGAGGGTATTTAGCCTAATTTTAATAGATAACAAGACATTTCACTTAATTTTCTCAAAAAATTATCAGACTAACACTATAATTTTTTTGAAACAAATATATATTTATTATAATTTAGATAGATTAAAACTACAGCCAACAAATATTAATAATTGGGCCTTATTTTTTTTATTTAATACGACCCATTGAATATTTCATACTTAGACCATCTCCAATGGGGTATGTAGAGGGATTCTTACAAGGGTTCTTAACTTTTAATTTATTATAATTAAATCAAATAGGGGCTATTTAGTCTAGATTCGGCTCTTATTCTGGAGATTTAAGAAATGATAAGAACCCCTAACGTGTCAGTATCTTATTGGACAAATGATAAAAATAACTCTTTTTCTGCCTCTTAATCTATTCTCAATCTCGATCGATATCTGGATTCTGAAACGCAGAATCGGTGTCTGGTTAGTGCCTGGAAATCGTGGGGAGATTTTGATTGATGAACACAATAGAGTCGATAACGTTGATAAATAGAAGACAGTGACGACAAGGAAGAAAAAAAGAAGAAGGATGTGATAATTGCTGAAGATTTTGAGAACAGAAATGAACAATTATAAATGCTCTCGATTTCGAAGACCAAGAAGAAACGATTTATAGCCAAGATCAGTTTTAAGAAACCCAAATCATTCTACTTCTTCACGTTCTGGGTTGCGTAAGGGAGGATGCTTTCGTGTGATTAAGAATGAGGATGAGGATTCTCCTTCTTCTCCAACTTCTAACCCTAATGATGAATGTTTCACTCATGAGATGTTGAGAGTTATGTTAGAGACAATGATTTCTCCTCTAATGACTGCAATCCACATCGGTGATGATTTGTAAGTTTTATAATTTTGGTGGTTGATTCTTGTTGTAGATTCTTGTCATTGGCTTTATTGTTTTGTCACAATCTGTATAGAATCTGTCTTCTGGGAAAATTCATCAATTCCTATTGAGTGTTTTGGCTTTATTGTTTTTGCTTATGTGCAGAGCATCATCTGTCGTTAGTATGCTAAAGCAATTGTGAATTTCTCTGTTCCAAATATTGTGGCAACTAATAGAATCAATGATTCTCAGCAGGTTTAGTTTTGGTTATCCACTGAGATATTGAAAATTGATTAACACTCATGTGACTGTTTTCTTTTGTAGGAAAACTAATTGCAGAGCAAGATACTTATTGACCTCACTGAGCTCTCGGAAGAATCTGGGTCTGATGATGAGCCACTAAAGAGAGAATCCACAATATCACTTTCTTTAATCCAAAACAAATGTGTAGTCAAGTACTCCAATATCTCGAGTCAAAGCACAATCATGGACACTTATGCTTTAATGGAGAAGGAGACTGAAACAGAACAAGTAGCTACAATAGTGTTTGCATCTGCATGCTTCTACACTAAGATGATCAATGATCTAAAGAATGAGAACGAAGTAAAACTAATTTCTTCTTTCAGGTTTCTTCTTTCTCCTTCGTATCCTCATTCTTCTGAAGCAATATGTCATTCGTCTTTGATGGAAACTATTTTTAATAGTTTCTATTAATTGAATAATGTTTTGGTCTTTTGTTTAAAAAATTATTATTTTGTGATCACGAATATGTTTCAATGGTGTCAGTGTGATCCTCACATTCAAATAGTTTGGTCAGGTGTTTTTTTTTGTTTTGGTTTGAGAATTATTTTCCATTTTTCTATGAAGGCTGATGGGGTTTTGATCTAAATTCTCTTCTTTGTGGTTATATATTGGCTTTCTCAATATTCTTGCATTAGTATGATAAAGCAATTGAGGTAACAATATTTGTGAAAACAGAACAATTCTTTGGACTCAGAATTTGCTTTTTGATTTGAAAAGGTTGAATTCTTGATTTTTTGATTGTTTGATGCTTGATTTTGTAGAAGTTTTTGCTTGATTGTCTAATGCAATTTTTTTTTGTTTAAGAACCCCAAGTAAAGTTCTACTATTGGAACTTCAAAACTTTTAAAGCATTACAAGATTACAAGAGTTCTTAACTTTTAATATATCATTATTTTTATTTTAAAAATGGTAAGAACCCTAATGGAATTCTAATAGTTGAAGATGCTCTTAGCCCATTTCTTTATTAGTTTGTTCATTCCTGACACGAATTAATGTGAGTCTTTATTTGATTTTTTCGTATAAGTTTTTCGTTTAATTCAAAAAATAAAACAAAAGTAAATGGTGTTAAGCCCAACTTATACAAACCAAACAAAACGAATTAAACTCAATTAGGGCACGTCTTCGTCTTTACTTGTGGTAGGTAGTGATATCCGTACGAACCGTTTCATTACCTCTTGACATAGAAAATTCGATCAAGATCCAGATCAAAAGTAACAGTAGCGATTAGTAAGATAGTGCGAGAGAGACCAAGGCAATAGCATGTCGATTGGTCTGAAAAGAGAGTCGAACCAAATATGGAGAATTTCAGATGCAGCATCGGAGTTTAGCGATGGAAAACTCGATGCTATGCATCTTATTATACTGTCGATGTGGACGATGAGCGAAAATGGACCATAAAAAATCAACTAAAGAACCTCTCAGATCTTATAGATCATTGCATAATTCTGCAAAAAATCTGAATTTCGCCGAGTAAGGGTCTTCGTCGTCGATAATTACAATTAAGGCAAGTGTTTATATATCTAATCATATTCTTTTCGAAACTGAAATTTCTTTTATCAAATAAGTAATTTCAGAGTACAATATTTACTTTATAAAAATCCCATTAATAGAACTTGTGTAATACCTATACTTAGTAAATCCGTAAAACACGAAGTGTGGATGT
>OVBA01005235.1:0-20572 GCA_900406435.1 Lepidium aucheri
AATAAATTTACACATACAAATCAAACCATAAATAAATAAATAAAACAAACAGATATTACTTAACTCGTGCATAGCACAGAACATCATCTAGTAATTATGATAATCTTATAGGTGAGATAATTTCTTTTAATTAATTAATTAATAACATTTAATCTAGATAATAATAATTAATTAGTTAGTTATAGAATCTTATCAGAATATAATGTGACAAATATTATGTGATAATATTTCCTAATAACAATACAACTTAGTCCAAAATAAACAATATAACACGGTATTTAAGTTAATGGTATGCTTTTATTATATAAGAGATATATATATATATATATATTATGTTAAAAAAACATAATAATATTCACAAACCTGCATAACAAAAAAAATACCTAATAGTAGTAATTGTTGACTCGACTCCATGCATGACCTAGACAACGCGTAACAATATTGTCGAATTTAGGTCTATATATTATATAACAAAAATAACTTTAATTAATTTGTTTAGTTGAATGTGAAGTGTAATTGACATTTGAGAAATTGCGCCGGTTAATGCGCAATTAGAGAAAGCATTCAAAAGCTCAAAAACAAATCAACAATGTCCGTTTTATACCATTCCAATTTATGCACTTCCAACTTTTGGTGGTTACAAAATATTATAGTATTGGTTTTTATTGTCATTATTTTGTTTTAAGACAATACTATAACTAAATTACAAGAACTGTATTTTTAAATCGTTTTTGGTCTCTATGAATCTTAATTACGACACTGGGTCCTAATCTAGCTAGTTGATATAACAACCGAACACTAACTTGGAGTTTACCTATTTTAATTCATGTGTTACAAAGTAATTAATCTATATTTTATGTAAGTACTCGAGAAAGTTTATATAAATTATGAATTTAATTGATGATTTTTATCAGACACCGAACAACCATCCGTCAAATTAAATCGAAAAGTCCTTAATTTTATATTGGTTTCTAGTTTCACCAACCGGCTCATGATCCGCATGCAAATCTTGAATAACAATATTAAAACACACATAATTACACAATCAATTTCTTAAAATTAATTGGCAAAAATAGGTAAAAAAACAAGTTCTTATATAATTCTCAGTATGGGTCCTTATCTCTAGAATGCATGTTTTTTTCTTGTTTAATCTTGCATTATTATATCTATAAAACAAAAATCGAGACATACTAAACATGTCATGATCCACTATTATTCACATCCTCGTAGATAATGCTTGCCACAAAATACCAAAATCCAAAAGTAAATAGATGCCAACACTTTTTCTTTGATGTAAACTGTAGTTGGATCGTGTCAATTCCGATTTAATATGTCGATTAATTAAGTAAATATCGCAGATCCAAACTAAATTTAGGAAATATTGACATATATATTCGATGTTTAATAGAACAAACATTTGATTAAGATGTTTCCCGTGGATCTTTCTAAGTTTGGATGCTACTCATATAGTGTTTTATGTAAATTATTACCGTAAAATTAATCAAACTTGTGTAATTATATGTTATAGTTTAGCCGTAAAGCTGCAAAAAACTAGAATTCACACTCGCACGCTCAAGCAGCAAGCACCCACAAGGCCACAAGTAGTCACTTATTAAATCTATATTTTATTTACATTGTGCTAAAATATCTCTTTTGGATAAGTTTTAAAACGAATATTAGAATTATTAATGATTTTTAATGACATAATATGTTCTGTAATCATGATGTTGTGAATAAAATCGATAAACATAGTTTTAATTCTTTTTATGTTCATTTATATCCTTATGATCCTTAATCATTTAGTGTAGGGTTTAGTGTAGGATCCACGATTAATATCCCTCTATCAAAAAGAGTTAGATGTATCTAACTTTTTGCCTTGATAAATTTGACTTCGTCAAAAATTTGACAATCTAATTTTCCCTCCAAAATAACTCAAATATTAATTTCTCCATCGGTTGATTTTAGTTGGTTATATCAATTTAACCGATATTGGATCAGTGTCTCACGAATATATATCATACCAAAATCCAATTCGTTTACTCTTTAAGTAAATATTTAAACATATATGTAAGTTAAAGAGTAAACGAAATGAGTTTTGATATGGTATATGCATACGAGACATTGATCCAAATAGATTAAATTGATTTAACCAACTTAAATCAAATCAACTGAAGGAGAAATTAATATTCAAGTTATTTTGGAGGGAGAATTAGATTGTTAAAATTTTTACATGGTTAAATTTGTCGAAACAAAGAATTGAGTACATCTATCTAGATTATATTTATAGAAAAAAAAACATTTATTAAAAACCAAAATCTAGATACCTTTTCAATATGAACATTATTACCTTGAGATTTATAAACCAAAAGTCAATATATAATTTTTAGACGACCAAGTTTAATTTTTATAAGACTAGACCACAAGTACTGTTATAGAAAATCCACAGAAAAGAATTAAAATGTAGTTAAAATGATTAAATGTTAATCTCTATTATTTTTATCATTAATATATGATGTCAAATAATCACATACCACATTCTGTAATAGGATTTTGATTTAGAGTAATTTTATCGATTTATTTGACTTTTAAAAAAATCAATGTAATTAGACAGCATGAAGCACTAAAACTAAAATATTAATTGATTTTTTTAATGACCATGATTAAAGATGTTTTAATTATACTTATCAGCTAGTATAAATGATATAAATAGCATGATATTGAATATATATGAAAATGTTGTAGATATATTCAACATAAAGATGTTTTTCTTCATATTTTTTTTTTCTTTTTTTTAAAAAATAAAATAAAATAGATTTTTATATTTTAAAATATATTAGTGCCTTATACTCAAAAGTCTTGTGGTTCGGTTCTCGACTTATAGGACAGTAAAGCTTTTAATGGAAACGTTGACAAGGAGAGTCGAGACATGCGCTTAATGGCATAGGACTTAGCTTTGTTACCATTTTTGTAAACCACCCTCTTCACAACTACTTCCTTTTGTCGTTGACCTCCTCTTACAATGACTTCATTTTTTCCTTCATTCTCGTTGTACTTTTTTAACATCCTGTATAATTTCTTTATAATATACTTTATAAATTATTTATCAGTCAATTTCAGACCATCTCTAACCTACCATTCCATGTATATGAACTTTAATTTTAAATTTTATCAGTTGAATTTAAATATTGTATTCATTCCCTGTTGGCCAAAAATAAATGTCACTAAAAAGTCATAAAGAGATTTTGCTTTCCCTTTTCTTATGCGAAACAACACACAATATTGACAATTTGTAATTATGAACCCATAAAAAATATCTATAAGAGTTTGGGCCTCCAGCGGCCCAATATTCATTTATCTGGGCCGCAACATTTTTACCTCTCTCACACATTCATTCACATATTCTGATATTCAATCATGACTTCATCTTCTTCACGCAAACCAGCTAAAGAAATCAAAATCACAGATCAAACATTTCAATCCCGCCAAATAACGGAGAATCATATAACGATGTCTAAATTTCCAACGAACCACAAATTCTTCGAGATTTCTCCACTTTTTAAGGGATTTAACCGGATTATTTACGGTTCAGGATTAAACCGGTACGGTACGCCCAATTCTCCACCGCAACGCCGGTTACGTCTCCGGTACCGGAAGCCGCCGCGTTTCAGCTAGTAAGCAAGTATTTCTCTTTTTAAACCTTTTACTTTCAATGGCGTTGAATTTAAGGTTTGATTAATCTAATCACATATAACAAGAGCCGGCGAGATTTCTTTAACTCTGGTCTTCTTCTTCGATAAGACAACAAATTATAAATATATTGAAGATAACTTGGATTGCGGTCATGGCCCGAAACAAAAATTGTATGGATCTCGATCTTATTTTGTTTTTTTATGTACAAATCAGAAAAATTTATGTTGAAAGCATTACACGTTAATATTATTCAAGAGAAGTCATTCTGTATAGTATAATATATGTCAAAAAAATGTAAAAAAAAAGTAAGAATAGTCGTCTCTCTGACTTCTCTCGAAAATGATAAGTCAAAAAAAACAAGAAAAAATATATAAAGAAGCCATTGATTCCACGGTGCTTCGTCTTAGCTTGTGAATGGTGTATAATAAAACTCTTCTTCAGTTCTGACTTTTTCTCCCTTTTACCAAGTCTTTGTTTTTTATTTGTCCCCACCGTAGTTGCAATTCTTGATTTTCTCCTAGGTTTTGGAATTTTTTGGGTTTATTTGGTCTCTTTTGTTGATCATTGTTAGTTCTATAGACATAAGAGTTTGAGATTTTTTTCCCTGAGAGATAACTTGTTGGAGAAGACAAATGGGTGGTGCTTTTTCTTGTGTATTCAAACATGATGAGAAGAAGTTGATGAGCTCAAACGATGATAAGTCAAAAAAGTTTTCTGGGAAATTGAAGTCGGTGAGAACAAGAAAAACCTCTGATTCATATTATTCAGATCATTACGGAAGCTCAAGACGGAAAAGTTCCAAGCCTGATGAGATTCTTCATAACTTTTCCGGTGAACTCGGGCCTATGCCTCCATTACGGAATGATTCTACCAAGGTTTTGCTTTTAAAGGCTTTTTAGGATGTGTAATTTCTATACGAATTATGACTGAATAGTGTTCTAAAAGATTTGATCTGAAATTTTTGTACAGTTTATGCAGAGGAATTCTTTTATGGGACGTGCTGGGGTTATGGGATTGGAGAAGGCAGTTGAAGTTCTAGATACCTTAGGTAGCAGTGTGTCTAGTATGAATCCAAGCAATGGGTTTCTCTCTGTTGTTTCATCGTCTCGTAATGGTAAAGTCTGTATATTAGCCTTTGAAGTGGCTAACACAATAGCCAAAGGTGCTGCTTTGCTACAATCATTATCTGAAGAGAATCTTAAGCTTCTGAAGAAGGATATGTTACGTTCTGTTGGAGTTAAGAAGTTGGTTTCTACCGACAATACAGAATTGCAAATTCTTGCTGCTTCTGACAAAAGGTTTGTTTTTGTATAGTTCATCTGAATTTCTTTTGGTTCATTGTCTTTGTCTTTCCTTTAATTATTATTCTTTGTACAGAGAGGAACTTGATCTTTTCTCTGGAGAAGTGATCAGATTTGGCAATATGTGCAAGAATTTACAGTGGCACAATCTCGATCGATATTTTACAAAGTAAGCACTCATTATGCGTTAAGCAAGTCCTTTTAAGTCCCTAGCATGCCAGTAGATTTTCATTATACTCCGGTCTATAACGTTTCAGGCTTGACACAGAGTTCTCACAGCATTCATCGCTCAAAGATGAGGTAGAGGCAAAGATGCAAGAGCTCGTCACTCTTGCCCGATTTACTTCTGTATGTTTTCAATTCAAACTCTAACTTGCAACTAACTGTCAGATTTCTGGAACATTTGAAATTAACTTGAATCTTCTTTATCAGGAATTATATCACGAAATGCAAGCTTTGGATAGGTTTGAACAAGATTACAGGAGAAAGCTTGCAGAAGTAGAATCGTTAAACCTCCCTCGGAAAGGTTCGTCTCGCTATCTTATTAGATCAGCCTTATTGCTCTTTTATTGACAATCAATTTCATTTTGTTTTTACCTCATGTAGGAGAGAGTATTGTCATCTTACAACATGAATTAAAGCAACAGAGGAAACTAGTGAGGAGCTTAAAGAAGAAATCGCTCTGGACTAGAAATCTGGAAGAGGCAAGTGATTATAGGATGGCTTGTGTTTGAATGTGTGGTATATATGTCATTTATTCTAATATTATCGTCTTGCAGATAATGGAGAAACTTGTGGATGTGGTTTGCTATATACGTCAAACGATTGTGGAAGTCTTTGGCAATAACGGTAATGACTTTGTCTGCTTGTGGTCTTCTGATAATGACCCAACTACTGGAAAACCAAATCTCACATATCATGGTCTTAACGAACAATAGGTCTAAAAGACAATGGAGGGAAGCAGGGAAAAGAACGATTAGGTGAAGCTGGTCTTTCGTTACACTATGCTAATCTAATCCAACAAATCGATAATATTGTAAGCTTCCAGATTCTCACCAGTCTCAGTCTGATGTATATTTATACTCTTAGTTGAAACTGATTTTTGAATTTACTTAGGCATCTAGGCCATTATCACTTCCTTCTAATGTAAGGGACACGCTGTACAATGCATTACCTGCTACCGTCAAAATAGCTCTTCGTCCTCGGCTGCAAACTCTTGATCTTGAGGAAGAGGTTTTAAAAAAATTTCTGTATTATATCTACAGCCATTGGTTGGTTCTTTTTTGGTTTTCTTGCCTAATTTGAGTGTCTATGCAGCTTTCGATATCTGAGATCAAAGCTGAAATGGAGAAGTCACTTCAGTGGCTTGTCCCCTTCGCTGCAAACACCACCAAGTAAGTTTTCCTACACTAGATTATAGGTTCAGTATGTTCCTCATTCATCTTTTTCAGAGACTTTTTTTACATTTTCACAGAGCACATCAAGGCTTTGGATGGGTTGGTGAATGGGCAAATTCTAGGATAGAATTTGGGAAAGGAAAAGGTGAGAACAACGGAAATCCAACACGACTTCAGACACTTCATCATGCAAATAAACCGATAGTTGATTCATATGTACTTGAACTCGTTGTATGGCTTCATCGACTAATGAAGTCATCAAAGAAACGAGCTCATGGAACAAAGCTTCCAGGAACCAACAATGCCTCTCCACCCAAAACCATATCTATCTCCAACACACAACTATCACTCTCCCCTGACTTCACCTATAAAAATCAGCTCTCTCTAGAAGACAGGTTGTTGTTAGATAATGTCCAAGGCACAAGACTTTTTGGTCCTAATCTAAGTAAGAGTCAAGAGTTAGTACCCTTGAAGAAGAATAAGAAAGGATTTAAGATCTGTGCACACAGCAGAAGTACAGGAAACACTCCAAAAGTCCATAATTTAGATGAGAACATTCCTAGTGATTTGGATGTCCTTGATGGTTTGGATTTTGCTTTCAGATAGGCGTTACATGTGCAGTTTCCAGAACCGGGTTTTGATCCATTTTTCTGTATCTAATACACATATTTTATCGTTCTTGTATATAAACACAGCATATAAGCACAAAACAGTGATGTAATAATAGATGATACAAAACAAATATAATCTTGTTGGTTTAGTTGGATTTGTGTTCAAGGTCAACTGCTTTCTTTTTTCTCTTCATCAACTCCTCAGACAACCTTAACGAGGCTAACTACTCCAATTTGGCTGCTTATAAGATCTAGTGGTTACTAAACCGAAAAATACAAAGCAAAATCTCCAAAGAAAAATGGAAATGAAATTCATTAAGACAAGGAAATGTATGCTCACAATGATTCTTGTCTGCCTCCTGGTTTCATCATATTCAGATGCTACACCATTAGAACCAACAGGAGAAATACCACAAGAGAACCAGAACCAACCAATTCGTGGTCAGCCATCTTCTTCTCTTCCTGTAAACCAGCCTTTAACCGGTGTAAATCAACCATTGACTGGATTTAATCAGCCATCATCAACTGGACCAAACCAACCAATATATGGTAATCCATCTTCTTCGTCTTCTATTAACCAGCCTTTAACCGGAGTTAACCAGCCATCATCAACTGGATTTAACCAACCTTTAACCGGGTTCAATCAACCATCATCAATTGGATTCAACCAACCAATTTCTTCATCTAATCAAAATCAGCAATTCGGGAACCGACTCAACCAGAACAGTCTCTCGGGCGTTCCATTTCGTAATGGAAATTCGAAGCTGAAGGTCTTCGGCTCAAAGATTGTCTTTATCTGGATGGCTCTTTTCCTAGCTTTGCACGGTACAGACAGGAACTGAACCGAACTTACATATCAAATGGCATGTCTCTATAATTTTATAATATTTGCTCTATAACTTGTCTTTTTTGTGTCTTGATTCTAGTTAAAGAGTGTGTTTATATACTTACTCCGATGTTAATTTCCTTTCTTTTTGTAAGTAAATGAGTGTACGATCTGGTTTTAAGTGGCCTTTGGTTTGGTCTTTTCCGGTTTTTGGACCGATTGTTCTGTTTGGTTTCAATTAGAATGGTTAAATATCCGGTTCAAAACGTATGGTATATCTACCACGAAGTTACACTATAGAGAACACTTACAATGGTCTCCTCTATATTCTCTTAGGAGGTAAAGTTGGTATGCTTTGCTCATGCCTAAAGAAATTCGTCGGATCTACAGCAGATTTTACACGAACCAACCGATCAAAATTCTCACCAAAATACTTCCTCCCATAGATTTCTCCCTTTCGATAACCATCCGTACCATGATCATTAACCCCAATATCAACATCCCTATAGTTCAAGTAGGCACTTCTAGGATTTTTGGACACAAATGGAGTCATGATGTCATAAGTCGTTCTTAAAGCACCGACATAAAGTCTATCTGCTTCAGGACCAGGATCAGACCATGTTACCGAATGTTGGATCTTATATAGTTTGTGCCTATGCGGAAATGCTGTTTCATTCGCTGCAGTCGCATTTAAATTGCCTCCGTACGGATTCAAAACCAAACCGGTTCGATCTAACGTTGCCACTTTCTGAAATAACCATTTTAATTCATCTTTCGTCATCTCTTTCTCAACGTAATCCGATTTCCTCTTGAGAAAACTGGCTGAATCCGGTTTTCTATCGAGTAGAAATTCTGGGTTGAATTTATCAACTTTCTGATTCATCCACCATAAAAGTGATTGCATCCACGTCATCTCTATACAATCTTCTTTCTTCAAACCTAATTCTGGAAATTCCTTGGCCATCTTTGAAACGACGTCGTCTGCTTTTCCAAGGTAAAGCGCTCTGAGTTTAGTGTTAACTGTTTCTGTTTTATTCTTCGTCGGAGAGGATAATAATATTCTCATGAAAAGACCCGGGTCGGTTCGTGGAGCAACGAATTGCCATGTATAAACCATGTCAAGGGCATTTTCGTCTATTGTTTTATCGACTCTGAATACGGTTAAGGTTTTTGGAACCTCCACGAGGTTTATTTTGAAATTCAAAACGACGCCGAAGCTTCCTCCGCCTCCGCCACGAAGTGCCCAAAACAGATCTTCTCCCATTGATTTCCGATCGTGAATTTTGCCGTTAGCGTCGACTATTGTAGCGTCAATGACGTGATCTACGGTGAGTCCGAATTTTCGAATTAAATGTCCGTATCCACCACCGCTTACGTGTCCTCCGACGCCGACTGTAGGACAGACTCCGGCGGGGAAAGCATGGATCTCGCTCTTCTTCCAGATTCGATAAAAAAGCTCGCCGAGCGTTGCGCCTGATTGTACCCAAGCTGATCCTCTTCCATCACTGCTTATCTCGACGGTGATGTTTCGGAAATTGGAAAGATCGAGAACGAAGAACGTTGCGGAGGAGACGTAAGAGAGACCGTCGTAGTCGTGGCCGCCGCTCCGGATCTTTAGCTGGAAATTGAGCGTTTTTGTGCAGATAACGGCGGCTTGAACATGAGAATCGACACGTGGCACGATGATGATCGACGGTTTCGGCGTCGAGGAGGTGTTGAAACGCGCGTTTCTGATGTACGCACGTAAGGTAGGAGTGAAGGAAACGCTAGTATGAGGCAAAACGACGTCGGATAGATCCTTAGCGGAGATATTTGTCTCCTTTGTGAAACATCGGACAAAATCGTCGTAGATAGTTACGGAATCTGCAGAGCCTAGTGATGAGTATGATGCAGCAAAGAAGAGAAAGAAGATAAGATACATTTCTTTTTTGTTAATTATAATATTAGTTTCAATTTTGAGTTTTTCGATTGGCATAAATAGATTTAAAAAAAAGAAAAAAAGAAAAGATAAAAGAGTATCAGTTGGCCAAAAAAAATAAAATAGATAAGAGAGTATCTCCAATGTCCCTTATTTAAAGGAAAAACATCAAATTGAAGTAAAAAAAATTAAAAAAGCAAAACATTTTTCAATGGTGGTGAGAAAAATGAGCAGTATCCTTTCAAATTTGAGAAAACACTATTGATCTCTCAATTTAATGTTGATTTCTTTTATCTACATTTTGATTCTTAAATTTTTTTATATATTTGATTTTTTATTTTTATTTATTCTATATATTGTCAAAAAATAGAATTTAAAATTTGAAAACACAATAATAACATATAATTCAAGAATTTAATAAACTAATAATAATAAAACTATATAATCATCACATAAAACAAAATAATAATAAAAACAGAAATACACACATAACATAAAAATAACTTAAAATAACTTTACATGATAAATATCTTTTTAAATTCTGTTATGAAGTGTTAATGTACTTTTGTCATGTAATGCATGTTTTATTTAAATGAAGTCACTTTTTAATGTGTAGTATTTTGTTAATTTAAAATTTCAATGATGTTTAAGAAAAATGAGGGCGACAAATGACAATTAGAACAAAATTCTTTCTCATTTTATTATATTCACATCATTCTGAAGTCAAAAATGAAGATAATCATGGTTTAAGATCATCTTCCACTACGAGGGTATCACCAACTTTTGCTTGAATTGTCAAAAGCTCACGCATGACACAACCTTGTGTAAGTACGTACCAACACCGGAAGATTACCTTGTTGAAGATGCAACAAGTGAAGAGCATTTGGAAATCTCCTCACCAACTACTCAACCAATGGACACTCAACCAACAAGGACAACAACCTTGGCTCCCACACAAACCACAAGGTACCCTTCTCAAACTACCGCCAATATTGCAGATGGGATAACAACAATGTGGGATACGGTGAGAGATATTAGGTTGAACAATGAGCACTTCACGACCTTTAATGAGGAAATGGAGATAGACTTAGCCACAACATCCGATCAAGAGGAAATTGCTTTCCTCATCAACCGAGAAACAAAGAGGAAGCGGTACCCGGATGTCACGGAGGAGCCAAGTTTCAAATCTCCACGGTCGTTTTAAGACAAGCCCTAAGGCACTATCTTCCAAGCTAGTTTATTTACCTTCTATGGCAAGAAAGGACTTTTTAGGTTATTCCTTAAGTTTGTTAAGTTGTTTTATGTTTAATTACCTCTTGGACATGGCTAATCTTTTCTTTGTACTCAAACCTATACCTCTCACATGCGGTTTGAGCACCAACGGAAAGAATGTTTGCGTTGGTCTTCCATAATTAATATCAATATTTTCGTAAAAAAAAAAGATCATCTTCAATGGTTATCTTGTTTTTTTCTTCAAAATGAAGTAATACTACAATGAGTGTGACTTTTGTTTCAATTGTTACCTATATTTAAGTTATTCCAGATATATATATTACTCTTTTATATTTCAAAAAGCCTATTTAACTTTAAAAATATACAATACTATTTACTTTATTATTTTGTTATATATAATTTCATCCCTTTATTATTATTTTGTGGGTGAACTATCCCTTTATTATAGTACATCATATAATTGAATATGATGATTTAACTCTTAAATATATGTAAATATTGCGTATATTAGATTATAAATAACAATTAAAATTTTTTAAAATAAATGAAATATATAGATTTGTTAATGTATGAAATATAAAATGCAAAATGCAGAGATGAAGATATATATATATATATATAATATTTAACATTAAATGGGAAATATAGTGTTCAAAAATTCAATTTTTGTCAAAGTCATGTACGGTTGGAGAAAATTAAATGAGGAAACATTAGAGATATCCTTAGAAAATACCAGCATTGTTTTGAATTATCCCGGTCAAATCTGTCCAACTTTCACAATGACGTAATTATTGGTTGCGTAATTCAACTTTAAAGTAAATTGACATAATGTTTGTACATTTATTTGGCCAACTTGTCGCATATTAAGTTGAAGTGAAATTCTCAAACAAAAATGGTAGAATATATAGTAATATAATCAAAAACCAAATTATCCAAAAGTCAAAAGTGTGCATGAATTATAAAGAAAACATGTGTATGAGCGAGCAAATATCAGTTGATAATCCAAGCTTATTAAAAAAAAAAGTATATTATATAACTCTCTCTTTTTCAATATAGAACAACAAAAAAAATTATTTATTGTGGAGTGAGAGATCATGAACGAAATCTTAATACATATTCTTATTTTATTTTGCTGAAAATCTTAAATCCATGTACCACAATTACAAGTAACAACACTCGTCTCGTACTTATTATTTTCGAACCGGAATACTTTGTTCATTCCTCCAAAAGTTTATCTCATCGACACTGGTCTTAATATCCACTAACCTTTCGAAGTTGTCTTTAAAATACTTAGCACCATATACTCTACCTTCTTCGTAAGTGGATTTAACACTTGACCCAATGTCAAGATCACGATAATTTAAAAACGCCTCCCTCGGATTTTTAGACACATATGAAGTCATGAATCTGTAGATCTCACTCGCCACTTCCAAATGTTTCTTCTCCACGACAGTTCCAGCTTCAGACCAATCTATGACATACTCAATGTTGAACAAATTGCCTGCTCTATGTGGGAATGGTGTCCTCGAACTCGGGATCTCACTCATTCTTCCTCCGTACGGATTCCAATTCATTTCAACTTTCTCTATCTCTACCAATTTCTTCATTATTAAACCGAGACCGGTTTTCGATATTGGACGCTTCACGTAATCCGATTTCCGTTTCATGAACAATTTCTTCACGACCGTTGGGTTTAGCAGCACAGAAGTTGGTGTACCAATCGGATAACCAGCCGAAAATAAAACCGAATCGATCCAACTCATCTCGGTACAATCGGTTTTCTTCAGCTTCAATTCCGGGAAACCCCGGTTCACTACGCTCAATGTCTTATCCGAAGAACCTAAATACATCCCAATAAAGGAAGCTTGAACCGTTTTTTCATTAGGTTTTGTACCGTTGACCACAGTCAAAGTCAATCTCATGAACAAATTCCTATCCGTACTGGGAGCAAAACTCTGCCATTTCATTACAAGATCTACGGCTCCTTCTCCGACGGTTCTTCTGATTTTAAAGACCGTAACTTTCTTCGGTACCGGAACTAACTTGATTTTGTATCCCAGTACAACACCGAAGCTTGCACCACCACCTCCACGAATAGCCCAGAAACGGTCTTCTCCCATAGAAACCCGATCGGTGAAGATATTCCCATTCGAATCAACGATTCCCGATCCAACAACATTATCCACCGACAATCCGTACTTTCTCATGAGATAACCGTACCCTCCACCGCTAAAATGTCCACCAACGCCTAATGTTGGGTACAAACCAGCCGGAAATCCAAGGACGTTACTTTTCTCGGCGATTCGGTAATAAAGCTCACCAATCGTAGCACCGGAATCGACCCAAGCCGTTCCTTCAGTGAGATTAAACTCCATGGATTTGAAATTGAACAAGTCGAGGATGAAGAATGGGACAGTGGAGATGTAAGAGAGTCCTTCAAAGTCATGGCCTCCACTTCGTATCCTGACTTGAAGAGAGAGCTCACGTGCGCAACCTAAAGCAGCTTGTATATGTGTCCATGTGGAGACAGCGACAATGGAGATGGGTTTTGGAGTGGTTGGTTTGTCGAAACGGAGGTTGGGTATTCGGCGGCGGAGGATGGTGCTGAAGGAGGAGTTACTTGGGATATAAGCAACCGCAGAGTTAGGACTTGTTGAGTCTGCAGGTTGTTGATCGAGACATCGGAGGAAAGCTATTGGATCAGTCACGGATTTTGAGGTTGTAACTGATGTTGAGATCAGTAGTAGAGAGATTACGAGCAATTTCTCCATTTCTTTCTTGAGCTGTTTATTAATGGTAGTTTGAAAGCTAGTGTGTGAACTTCTTATATAGAGGCCATATTAGTGATAATACTTGGTAAACAAACAATCCATAGTTTTTTTTTTCTATTTTTTTTTTTTTACTTTAATCCAATCAGTCCATAGTTTCTTGTAATTTTAATAGAGGAAAATTAATTAAACTAGTTATAATTAACATTAGTCGTCGAATTATTCTCAGTCTGGTGGTTAGGATGATCTAGCTAATGATTCAGGGCACCGGGATTCGATTCCTCCCCACTACACTAGTAGGATTAAAAGGGATTTTGACAAAAGAAAAAAAAATTAACATTAGTCTTACTATCTTATCCGAACCTAAGTGAAATACATGACATCTCATATACATTTATTAATGGGAAAATTGCTATTTAACCTTAAATTTTTCGAAAATAGTTGATTAAACCTTGAACTTTAGATGTGATTGATTAAACTTTTCTTTTTTGCTGACTTCTAAAAAATCTTTTAACTCTGCGTTGACTAAACTAATTTAACCTTTCACGAAAATAGAATCAAAATTGACTCTAAAATCAAAAGCTAAATTGGAAATTGGAAGTTTGATTCACTTCTTATCTTCATTATGAAGAATCCATAAGTTTGATTTGCTATTTTCTTTCAAGAATGAGCTCAAATTTGTTAATTTAAAGTATCGAAGACAATATTTTAAATCGACAAATTTGAGTTCATTTTTAAAAGAAAAGAGCAAATCAAGCTTATGAATTCTTCATAACGAAGATAATAAGTAAATCGAACTTCCAATTACCAATTTGGGTTTCGATTTTAGAGTCAATTTTGTATCTATTTTCGTAAAAAGTTAAATTGGCTTAGTCAACGCAAAGTTAAATATTTTTTCAGAAGCTAACAAAAAATTGAAGGTTTAATCATATATATTCAAAGTTTAAAGTTTAATCAACTATTTTTAGAAATTTCAAGGTTAAATTAACAATTTTTCTCATTTATTAATTTATTTCACGTTGTTTTGACAGCTAATTGCTATAGTGGGACTTAATATATTTGACTTTGACTTTTATCAGTTTATGCAATGTTAATCCATGTATTAATTATGAGCATTCGGGTACGTGATAGCTGACTGCGGATAACGCGTTTTCTTTGAAAGCTTGTTGTTAACTTGTTTGCTGTGAAATTTATATGAAAGAATTTGGAAATTAATATATATTTGTTGATCCCTGAAATCTACTTTAAAGATTTTTAATAAAGATTTTCAGATTACAGAGATCGCACTCAAGAAATATCAAGTTTGAGTATAAAGACTTTTTTATATATATATCAGAAGATTTGGTCTTGGGCCCTAGATATTTAGTCGGGACTTGGATTTACTTCTCACCGGGGGAATCTAATTTGATTACTCCTGGCTAGAACTCGAACTCGGGTGGCGGGAGAAGATCGGACTGCTGCTCGTCCCATATCTCTTCATACACTGGGCAATAGATATAGTCGGTTCGCTGGAATCATATGGGAAAAGGCGCATCCGATTCATTCTCATCGCCACTGACTACTTCACCAAGTGGGTCGAGCATAACCATTCCAACAAATAACAGGACCGCAGGTCCATGAATTTTTCTCGAAAAACATCGTGTGTAGATTCAGAATTCCCAGTGAAATGATAACCGACAATGGTACCAACCTCGTATCTCAGCAAGTCCAGAAGAACCTAACAAAATAATCTTGGCAAACTTAAAGAAAAGGTTAAACTCCAAAAAATCCTTATGGTCAGAGGAATTGCAATCAGTACTATGGACATATCGAATAACCCCACGGAAAGCTACTAAAGAAAGCTCATTCTCATTGGCTTACGGAGTCGAAGCAATCGCGCCAGCCGAACTCAGCGTCCCGAGCTTGAGAAGGGTAACGATGATTGACGAGGAGGACATATGTCATATCGATATGTTAGATGAAAAGCGAGACCAAGCGGCGCTAAGAACCCAGAACTACCAACCGGTAGTCACTAAGTTTTACAACTCGAGGATAAAAACGTGAAGGTTCAAAGAGAGACCTCGTTCTCATAAAAGTTTTCGAGAATACTTAGGAATTGAACGCCTAGAAACTATGAACAAATTGGGAAGGTCCTTATCAAATTTCGAGTGTCCTCAAAGACGAAGTCTATTACCTACAAAATCCAATAACCGGCATGGCAGAGATAAAACTCTGAAACGTTATAAATCTAAAATACTATTATGCTTAATGTAATTATAGAAAACTATGCAAGGGCTTGATTTCATTTGGTGGAATATGTAGGCATCTCCAATAGAGACAAGTCCAGCTCCTTCTTAATAATATATTTTTTCCTATATAAAAAAAAATCCTTGTACTCAAACTGGATATTTCTTGAGTGCGATCTCTGTAATCTGAAAGTCTTGATGCAACTAATAGGATTGAGTTTTTATTTTTATTTTTCTAATGTTTTGGGTAAGTTAAGCTCAGTTGAAGAAATGTGTATTTGATCAGATCTGTGTACCGTGCAAGTCTTGTTTATCAGATTATGTGTTGACCGTTTACAATTATATTTTAGAATAGAAGCGTTGAATATCTATTTTTTGTTAAAGAAGCGTTGAATATCTTAGTCTATGAATCTATCATATTGCTTGCATGTGAGTAACTTTAGATTTCATTAATAAAAGTGATAATATCATTTATATGGAAAAAAAGTTTATAAAAGTAGAATTTTAAGCCAAAATTAATGTATCAGCGAGAAAATTCATTTTATGATTTCACGATTTATGAATCAAATGACAAAAAATATATATTAACAAACTCTTCCATCTTGCAATTTCTTAAAGTATGGAAGGTATGCTTGTCAACCGTGTGTGTGAGTATGTGAGTGTATTTAGAAAGTCTCTTGGTTTAATTGAAAAATTATGAAAAATTCATAATTTATGGAATTCAAAATTCATAACCAGAATCGACCGATCCAACCCTTTAAGTATTTACATCTAATTTGGAGATCGATCATTTGTCATTGAGATCGAGTATTTATAATTCAGATCAATCGATCTGCCTCTAAATCTCGATCAATCTTCGAGGCCACGAACAAAAACCTAATTTTCCATATCTTGTACCAACACGTTTTTACACTTATATAATTAGATTTTCAAATTTTATATCTTATATTTTTGCAACACTTTTACGTCAAAAAGACTCTCTTTTAAGCTTAGGCAGAAGATTTTATCCTCAACTTTGAGAAGATTTATAAACCATGTTATTACCTTTGCAATCTAATCATGTTTTCTTTTACATCAATTGTTTTGTCTACTTTGATTATGTGTGAGTAGTCTTTTTATCAGATTTAGGGTTTTCTAGGGATTTAGGAATCATGAATTATGAACAAATAGGGTTTGAATCTTGTGTGTTCTCCATCTAAGACTGTGTCTAATGCTTAGATTAGCCTGATCACCTAGTCTGTGACCTTAGGTTGTTTAACTTTCCAAAAACTTGTTAGACGCCTGAGCTAGCTTAGATGAGCAACTAGTTCTTAACCAACGAAAGTTAATGTTAAGGCTAGTTGTGGACCTATCAGACCAATTCAATAATGTATGTTTACTCCTTTAAGGCCAAATGACAATTTAAGATTCTAGGTTGTTTGATATATTAGTCGACACCATGATAGTGAGTTTGCTATAAATTTATGTTTGAGTCGAGAATTGGTTGAATGTATGCCCTGAATAGTTTCCTGATTGATTTCCTATTTCCTGATGAATTTCCTGTGGGTGATACTTTTATATATTGAATTTTACATCGTTTATTTTCCGAAGTTGTTAGTTGCTATCCTTCTTTACATTGTTTGATTTAGCTCGAGTTAGAATTAAATAATCGATAGTGCAATCATTGGTTCTCGTAGATTCGATCCCTAAATACTACACTAATTTGTTGTACACTTGCAATGAGTTGTTAGTGTTAAAACATAAGTACATCAATAATCGGCCTAAAATAGAACCGAATCGATCCATCTCATCTCGGTACAATCGTTTTTCTTCAGCTTTAACTCCAGGAAATCCCGGTTCATCACTTTCAACATCTCTACCGATGGGCCTAAATACATCCCAATGAAGGAAGCTTGAACCATTTTTTCACCAGGTTTTGTACCGTTGACCACAGTCAAAGTCAATCTTATAAACAAATTCCTACTCGTACTGGGAGCGAACTCTGCCATTTCATTATAAGATCTACAACTCCTTCTTCGACGGTTCTTCTGATGTCAAAGACCGTAGCTTTCTTCGACATCGGAACTAACCGAATTTTGTACCTCAGAAGAAGGCCGAAGCTCGCGCCCCACGTCAAATCACCCAGAAACGGTTTTCTCTCTTAGAAATCCTATCACGAAAAATATTCCAGTTTGAATCAACAATTGCTGCTCCTTCAACGTTATCCACCGATAATCCGTACACACTCATGAGATTTGTGTACCCTCCACCGCTAAAATGTCCACCAACGCCCAATGTAGGGTATAAAGCAGCCGAAAATCCAAGTTCGTTAATTTTTTCAGATATTCGGTCATAAAGCTCACCAATTGTAGCACCCGAATCGACCCAAACCGTTCCTTTGGTGAAATTGAATTTCACGGATTTGAATTTGAACATGTCGATGATGAAGAACAGGACGATGGAAGTGTAAGAGAGTCCTTCAAAGTTGTGGCCTCCGCTTTGTATCCTGACTTGGAGAGAGGCGATTTCTAGCATTTAAACCTTGAGGACAAGGTTCTTAAGCGAGGGGAATTTGATACAGGAAATTTGAATAATCGCTTACTCTTGAAGCTACATCGTTTTGGGTTAAGAAGTCATTAACATTCTTGAAGATCCACCACAATTTATCTTTTTACTTCTCTTAAGTTTTCTATTTATTAAGCAATTAGGTTTTCCTTTTATTTTCTATAAGAAAGCGTTGTTAACCTCAGTTTTATTTACCAATTAAAACCTGTAACTTTTGAGTCTTTGAGTTCTGAGAACAAGTCTTCTATTCTCTGTTGGTGAGATAGTTGAATCTGAATCTTTGTTTCTTGGTGAAAATTTCTTTGATGTTATCTAAATAAAGTAATATTCCTTTCCTCTCTATTTCTTCTCTGCTTTTTTGATATTATTATTGAGCAAATCAAATAAACTGATCGAGAGAAGAGATTGAAAGAGACTTTCTATGACATACCAGTGGCGAGAGATGAATGGCAAGATGGACAATTCCGTCGAGAATCAATGGAAAATCAACAACGTTGGAACTCTACCTAGAGCTTCGTTGTCCTCTAGAGATGGAGGGAGAGACAATCAATGGTGAAGACGAGCCACCTTAAAGTCACCGAATCACCGAGAAAAGGATCGACGTTGAAGACTAGCTGCCAAAAATCACATCGACAAATCCCAAAGAGGAGGAAGAGAAGTCACGGACTACCCGCCTGAGACAGAATCATTAAGGAGAACCAAAGGAGGATAAACACACAGATAATAGAATCTCTTTTCTAGCGGCGGTGAGAAACTGAAACTACAAGAAATGATACGAACAGAAATTTATCAAGAAATGACAAGAACAAAAATTTATCTTCGAAAAGAGAGAGTAGAGAGAGAAAACAGATATGTAGTTTTTATTTTCTGTTCTAATTACTCTTACTCTCATTTTGAAAGACTCTTCACGTTCTTCATATCATTTTCCTTAGAATTGTGAATCACGTATATCCACAAAAGTATCCGAGTACATGCATGTGAGTGTGTTTTGTACAAGAAAAATAATCGATTAATCTCATGTATAAATTCGTAAGTTTGATATATTAGTTTTTTATGCATAGTACTTTTTTCTGTCAATAAAAAAAAAAACCAGCAAGTACTATACATAAAAGACTAATATATTAAACTTGTGAGTTTATACATAAGATTCCTAGATTAGTCTGTTATATAAAACACGCTCACATGCATTGCTATAGAAGATTATTATTTTAAATATATAACACGTTTTAACGTTTTAAGTATTACTAAGAGCATATGTAACGGGTTTCTTAACCTGTTTTTAATAAGGTTGTTTAAGGAAAATTTGAATATAATATTAATAAATCAGGAGACAAAGCGTAGAATCCATTCTTAAATAAGCAGTTTAGCAATCGAGGGCAGAGGGCGATTGGTGTGGAATGTTAATCGAATTAACAGGGGGGAAAAAAATTTCATTATCGCGAAACAAACGAAAAAAAAAAGGCAAGCGGCGATCGAGAGGACGATTGGAAGGCGATCTAGGGTTCTTCGTTTCAGAGGTAAATCGAACCTATTCTCGTGTTTTATCTTTGATTTTGATCAGATTAGGTTGTTTACTTGCATATTTGGGGGTTTAGGGTTCGCGTTTTTGGGGAAAGACGGGTCGTAAATTTGGGGATCTAGGGTTTCGATGTTTTGGGGATTTTTGGTTTGCATATTAGGGGTTATAGGGTTCGATTTAGTGTTCGCATGTTATGGGATTTTCTCATGTCGATTTTGAATCAATCTGGGATTTTCTCAAATCGATTAGGGGTTCTGATTGTAGTGATTTCGTTTTAGTGATAGCACACCATAAAACGCAAACAAACTTGTAGTGATTTGGACTTGGGGTTCTGATTTTAGTGATGTTGTACTTACTCAAAATATATTTTCCTTGATTTGGTTACGAAAGAATTAGGTTCCTTGTCAAAGTAATCTGATCTTGATTGCACTTTGGTAAATTTCTAAATTCTTCTTATAAACTTCTTGTGAATTTTTAATGTTTTGAGCCGCAGGTTTGTTTTTGATGTATTACCAAGAGGAGCTAAAATGGGAGATTGAA